>JAHXMU010034188.1:0-14220 GCA_019455685.1 Philornis downsi | reverse complement strand
CTCACATTTAGGGAGTTTCGTTCAATTTTGCGAATTTTACAGCAAATTACTATTTAATGATGAACTAAAACTTTTCTCTGAGAACCTATCACCAGGTTTTACTACCCAAAAGTGTTGCCAGCATCAAAAAAGATCACCGCATCTGATATAAAAGTGGGAAGAAGAATTTCAATCTAAGATCATATGCATATTATTCACTTATATTAACTACGTTTCTATTTATCTATTTGGATGTTAGTTTTGTTGAATACCTTTTGCTCACTTATGAACTTTTCTTGCAAATACACAACAGAGTTTGGCCGGAAGCTAAAACCCACTGCAACCTAATCATAAATAAGACGTGAAATTGCAATTATTTGCAATTACTATTATTAACTCTAATTGGTGTTGGATATATGTCAGCACTAAACAATTCAAATTGAAATTCATATCAAGCCTCACAAGAGTAAAACAAACAGAAAACTATTTGAAACATAATGTGAGACGAACAGTAAACTCTGACGATCATGAAGCCGACTATGCTCAAATAATGATCCAACGAAACACTAAACCATTCATCCACTCATTGAACCATCATATATCTGCATTCAAAAACATTTCAGAGACGACGGAATCTTCTTGAACTAACAACCATGAGAAATGAAGCCGATCAAACGTAACAAACGATCAGAGCGGTAATAATCCAACACACCTCAAAACCCCCACTACCAAGTGGCAACAACAAAACGATGCATGCAACAACATAATGTTTTGCCTCAACTGACAACGGCAGCAGCACTATTAGCGTCAGCAACACAAAATGTAACAACTGAACCATCAATGTAAGGAGGCAAAGCACCGCTGCTATTAAGGTCATATGTTGCACGGAAAATGATAAATATTTTCAAAGAAACTTCGGTCGAACCGCTACCCGTATAGAAGCAGAGAATACCTGAGCCAGGGGGGAAGAGAGAGAGAGAGAGTGGGGCACTTACGCGGTAATGGCCACAAATCTCTAGAGGTATGGAGGTTATGGCTGGAGGTGTTAACTAAGCGATCAGTTGATGAAAAACCTCAATAAGTAGGAATGTCGTAACAATAAACTTAAAGCGGATCTTAAGAAGAATAAATAAGCCTGCCTTTAAACCAGCAAATGTACGAAAATCTTGCTGCAGCCAAAGTTGCACACAGTGGTTTGTAAGAAATAAGAAACTTTCGGAAATGGAGTTGACATTAGATTTTTTGTTCAACATTTTGGCTCCATTCACAAATAATATGAAGAAAGGTACCGACCTTTTTGGGGACTTCTTTTGATTCTTTTTAAACTAGTCTCAATAGGTGCCTGGACCATTGTTATGGGAGATTAAGTTTAAAGTTACAGTGCTTGATAATATAAACAATAAAATGTATATAATATAACAATTGGTTGAACTTTGAAAAATTCGAGAAAACCGGCAACAAAAACACGGACTATGTGAAAGTGGTAGATATAGATGGTGCCAGTAGTTTGAAAAAATTATTTTGTTAAAAAGTGGCAACTTTATAAAACATAAGTTTTAAATTCTAAGGCGCCACATTGTTTACAATTTTCAATAGAACCATCAAGAGCGCACGATCTCATTGAATTTGTGTACATGGAAAAAATCGTTCACCGTTATGTAATTCAATATTTTCATTTGAAAGGTCTCCTCAGTCCAACTAATAATAAAGCCGAGCTAGATTCTGGAGGAGTCTGTTCCTACGTTTACTTCTATAAACATTGGGTAGCAGAGTTTAAACGAGGTCGTACGAGCTGCCAAGACGAACACTATAATAGTCAACGTGCCCACGCCTGACACGGTTAAGAAAATCCACAAAATGGTATTGGCCAGTCTTCGGCTGAAGGTGTGTCAGCTAGCTGAAATGATAGGCATTTCAAAAAATGCTATACATCGCATATTGACCAAAGATTTGAAGACGAGAAAGCTGTGCGCAAGATGGTTGCCGCACTTGCTTTCGATAGAGCGAAAACGTGAAGAGACTTCAGTAGAATATTTCGCGATGATCCACCGCAATAAAACTGAATTTTTGCATCGCTGTAAAACCATGGATGAGACATCGGTCTATCACTTCACACCTGAGACAATGGAACAGTCAAAGCAGTGTACGGGAATGCGGCAATCGTGTCCAAAGAAGGCAGAGACGGTTCCATCTACAGGCGAGATTATGGCGTCTGGTTTTTTGGGATGCGCATGGGATTATTTTTATTGATTGCTTTCAGAAAGGAAAAAACCATCAACGGCGAGTATTATGCTAATTTATTGCAGCGTTTAGGCGATGAAATTATAGAAAAAAGGCCTCATTTAGCGAAAAATCAGGACATTGCCCCAGTTCACACATTCACTATTGCTATGTTCAAAATTAATGAATTAATCCGCCAATATTGATTATGTTCCATACTAACATAATCAATTTGGTATCTCCTGACTGCGAGGAAAGGGTTGACAATTGCGGTAGTACCAAAATTGTCAGCCCACTATCCTAGATAGTAAATGTTTTAATTGACGTTATTGGCAATCGCATTGTAATATGCCCAGTGTGTTGCACATCGTAGGTAAGGCCTGGTGAGACTCTCGTAAAACCGCTGTGGACTTCTGCTTCATCATGCACCTTATTCGCCAGATTTAGTACCTTCGGCCTATATTTTATTTCCAAACTTCAAATAAATGGCTCAGTGGTGAAAGATTTGCCAACAATGAAGAGGTGAAGTCTGCGATTGATGGCCATTTTAAGGAATTTGACATTTCTTACTATAAAAATAGGGCAGGACAGAGAAGCTGTTGAATATCGCTGGAAAAAGTTTAGATAAAAGGAGATTATGTTGATAAATAAAGAGAATTGTTCCCAACTTTTTTGTATCTTCTTTGTTTGGTCTGCTAGTTTTGGAACCGTCCTTGTAAAGGGTGTCCCAACAAGAACGCAAGATTTAAATTTGGCGCCATTCGAAGTGTTATTGTTTGCTAGTAGAAGGTACGAGATTAGTAAAAATGGAGCGCTACACACATGAGCAACGCATTCTCATTGTAAAATTGTTTTACCAAAATGGTGAAAGTTTTGCGGCTACAGTTCGCAAATTGCGATCAATTTGGGGTCACAATAATGCTCCAAAAGAGTCAACTGTAAAGAGATTAATGGGTAAATTTGCCATAACTGGGTCTGTTAGTGATGTAAGGACAACAACGCGCATTCGACCAGGTCGATCGACCGAAAATGTCGCAGCTGTACGTGATGATGTCGCTCAAACTTCATCCACCTTAATTCGACACCGAGCTCAGCAAATTGGTGTCTCCAAATCCACTATGCAGCGAATTTTGACGACAGATTTGCATCTTCATGCATACAAAGTTCAATTGACTCAGGAACTGAAGCCAGCTGACCATGGACAGCGAAGGGAGTTCGTTAATTGGGTATTGATGAGAAAACATGAAAATGCTGATTTTGCCGATAAAATCATCTTCAGTAACGAGGCCCATTTCCATCTTGATGTCTCGTCAATAGGCAGAATTATCGCATTTGGGGTGAGGAAAATCCTCGAATGATTCACGAGAGGCAAATGCATCCTCAACGTGTCACTGTGTGGTGTGGGTTTTGTGCTGGAGCAATCATTGGACCTTTTTTTTATGAAAGTGAGGCATGTCAAGCGCAAACAGTCAATGGTGTTCGGTATCGTGAAATGATAACCAGTTTTTTCGTGCCTAGAATTGAAGAAATGAATGTGGAGGGCATGTGCTTTCAACAAGACGGCGTCACATGTCATACAGTCAGAGAAACAATTCAATTGCTGCATCAGTCATTTCCCAGTCGTGTTATTTCGAGTTTTGGAGACCAGAATTGGCCGCCTAGATTGTGCGATTTAACACCATTAGACTTTTTTCTTTGGGGTTTTTTGAAGTCTATGGTTTCCGCGAATAAGCCGACGACGACTCAAGTCTTAAAAGAAGAAATTGGACTCTGCATTAATGAGATACCGCAGCATTTACGCAAAACGGTCATTGAAAGTTTCATTAAAAGATCGCGTGTGTGCCAGCAAAGCCGCGGCGGCCATCTGCTCGATGTGTTGTTCCATACATTACCTCATTTGGTCCACTTTATGATATAATAAAGTTTCATAATTTTTTTTTTTTTAAATATCTGTGTTTTATTTAAAATTTAAATCTTGCGTTCTTGTTGGGCCTCTTTACTTAAAAAATTTTTCTTCAAATTAATACAAATTTTTGAAAACTTTTTTCTATATATGTGTTTATTCTTTCAATTGTGGCGCAAATGCTCTAATTCAAAAATCTGCAAATTGGAAAATCGAATTGAATGATTACAAAGTACAAAAATCAAATGAATTAGTATGCGATGCTGCTGCGCTCTATATATTCACCATTCAATTTTCCTCATTCCATGGCTATGAATTGGCTCTTAAATTGGCTGGTTGCCATTATTTTTTTAGTGCCGTGCAAAAAAAACACTTAATTCCTCAACAAATCTCTTGTGTTCTAATAATTTGACCTTTTATATTTGAACAAAGTATTTCTGCCGGAAGACATGTGAAAGCATTGTAAGAAATATTTTATATATTCAGATATAGATTTCGGCATAATGAAATTGAATTGATATAATTGAGATAAAATCAGAATAGAAATTTATATTATTTATTGCCACCGAAATTTATTATCTTTTTTTTGTACAATTTTTATAGAGGATTATGCATTTTTCGCTTTCAAGTAAAATTAAATAAAACATACATAAAGCTTTTGATCGAACTTTTATTTCATTCCAATGCTTGGACGTTGTCTTTATATACGAAATAGAATGTCATTTAAATAACAGTGGATTCTTTTGAGGTAGTTTTCGACCACTTTTTCGCACTTTTTTGGCCGGTATACATATCCGTCAAATCGCATGATCTTGGTAGCCAATTGACGTTGCTAAAACATGAAATTACGAATTTTTATAAAAAAAAAAATAATTAAATTTTGATTTTTAAAATGTGCCTAACAACATGCATGACCTTCACTTAAAGCACTTACCGATTTCATTTCCAGTTTATCCATTTATTTGTTTCATCATCATCTTAATAAGTTTATTTCAAAAAATTTGGGAAGGCCGTTGATGTACAGCATTATCCATTTAATGGTTACAAAATGACCGGTCTGGCAAGGCTATCAGCTGTTAAATACCTGTCACCTGAAGTGATATTTATTTGTGAAAGGTTTGCCATTTACGAATATACTCGTAGATCGTTCAACAATCGAAGAATGCGTGAAAATAGTTAAAATTTACTACAAAAGTTATGATTCAAATGTGGCCACTTTTCGTGCATTACGGCGTTATTATAGTCGTCATAATCGACCTACTGTGCAAGGAATTGGCAAGATTATAAAGAAATTTGAAGAAACTGAAAGCGTTACAGATATGGTCACGCCTGTGCATCATCGCAATGTACGCACTGTACGAAAATATTGGCTCTGTTAGTAAAAGTGTGACGGATAATTCAAATTTTAATTCAGAGCGCTATGGCCGTATGATAACCGAATTTTTTTGGCCTGCAATTAAAGGCTATGAACTAGATGATGTGTTGTTCCAACATGAGCCACACGGCATGACCGATTTTGGCTTTATTGCATAACAAGTTTCCAGAAAGCTTAATTTCACATTTTAGCGATTGGCAATCGGCCGCCAGAATCATGCGATTTGGCGCCGTTATATTTTTGGTTTGTGGGCGACGTCAAATGTTGTGTTTATGGGGATAATCCCCAAATGTTGGAGCATTTGAAAACCAACATGCGACAAGTTATCGACAATATGTAGCCGAATTGTTCACAAAAGTGATCGAAAATGGCCTCTAAAGGATACACTGCTACAACCAAACCAGAGGCGGTCATTTAAATGACATTGTATTTCGTACATAATGGCAACATTCAAGCATTATAATTAAATATAATTGTTTCGTCGAAATCATAGCTTTATGTACGAGGTGTGTTCAAAAAATAAGGTGAATTTTTAATTTCTCGGGCTACTTACATTCGACTTTCGATTATTATTTGTTTTTTAAGTTGGTACACTCGTTTCGAATATATGTTGACGTTTTTATCTATATAACATGGTTAATTTGTTTGTGAGAGGCATAAATACCACAAGTGTTTTGCGTGTTCGGCGATTTTCTGCTATTTTTTTGAAAATTCACCTCATTTTTTGAACACACCTCGTATGTTTTACTTAACTTACTTTTGAAACCGAAAATTGGTTAACCCTGTACATGCGGTCGACAAAACCAGGTACAATAGATGATACACCACGTTTACCTGGTTTTGTTTTTGCAGGTAAAATTAATAAATTTTACACTGATATATTTTAGTTTAAATAAAAATTGGTTAACTTTGTCGAGTTTAAGTGTACTTGAAAATTTTTTATAAAAAAATTAAATTTGATTTTTAAAATATATCTAACAACCACCTGAACCACTTATCAATTTTATATATGTATGTATGTATATGTAGTATGTATGTATATATGAATGTGTACATACAGAAACAAGAATGGAAATAATATCGACAAGCCCATTCACTTATTTCGTGATTGAAAAATGCAAATCAATTAATTGCTTAATCTAATTGAATTGTATACATATTTTGTTCTTTTTCTGCACTACAAAGACTACATCAGAGAATCTGAAACGTCTTCTGGTCTACTAGAGAAATCGCTGAGTAAACAAGCGATCGTCATATTCATCAAGTTTCTTTTAGCACGAAATGATTATCAACAAAACGCACGTGCTTACTGTGCGCCCCACAGTGCTCAATCCATCATTATCCACAAAGAAATATAGAGAGACAGAGAGAGAGAGGGAGAGAAAAATTATAATCATGTACGAAACATTTTGATTCTTCAATTGATCCTAATGTAGAACTGATATTTGAATTTGAAAAATAAACAAACGACTGGAAAATAATCACAAGCAAACAAGTGTTCATATAGATAAATACAAAAATACGCTACAGTAAAATGAGAAGACCTTAAAAGAAAGCAAAATAGAATAAAATACACAATAAAACACAATAAAACATAACCAGAATAATAAATTTATATAAAAAAAGCATTAAGTTCACTTTCAACTGTCTCATGACGATAATTTTAATTTTCTTTACGTCATACACAAAACATCGACAAAAGTAGAGCGATCAAAATCCACCAGCAGCCAGCGAACCAGCCTCCTCAACACCACCTCATTTCGCAGCGAAGGCATTGAGAGAACAAAACAATCTTTTATTTATACTGGCACCGCCGCCGCTGCACTGCTTTCAAATTATTCTCATACATTTCATAAATGAATGTGCAACAACGTTTAATTAAAGTTAATTAACATAGCTTACTTTTGTGCTCTATTTTTAGACGTTATCTTAAATGTTTGTAACAACGTAATCACGCAAGACCGTGGACATCAGTCAGCCCCATTCTCATCAACACCACCCTAGAAGCCGGCATAAACCATGAATAAATTGAAATCCATGCTACCATCATCACTAAACGGCTCTGGGTCGTCTTCTTCAGCTGCCAAAAAACAAACAGAAAGCTTCGAACCCGAAATCGGATTTCAAATTTCGATAGAAGGCAATGCCCAAAATGCCAATGATCCGAACGCACCAAAAACTATAATACCAGAGCTAAATGTACACTTAATAGCTGCCCGCCATCTGCCATCTTTGTTTGGCTTTAAAATCGTACAGGGTTACCTAATCAAAGTAAGGAATCTGCTTTAGCCGAGACAATAACCATTCGATCATTATGAGTGTGACTTTTTTGTCAATTTTTTCTTTGTAGGTAAAGCTATTCCCCGGCACCAAAAGATTGGACAGCACAATACAAACGAATACATGGCCGAAATTTAACGAAACCTTTAAATTTCCATTGGCACCTGAAATCAAGTAAGTAAACTAAAGGAAAGATACGTTGAAGATGATTTCTTTATAAAAATTTAGGATATGTAATACGAAAAAAAACCATTTGCGATATTTTGTATATGACGCAAATAACAAATTTTGATGTTATTATTTATGATCCTTTCATATCTTCTAAAGTCATTGGTGATAATTACAGATGTGTCTAACATTATTTTTATAATAAAATAAACTTTGCCGATGGCATTTCCTACACTTATAGCAAAGATAATCGCCTGCGATCATTTTTTATAGAAAAGGTCAACGATCCTTTCATATAGAACAAAATTATCGTCAGCGATCTTTTCGTACATCGTACAAGGTCATCTTGGACAGCCTTTTCTTACAGAAAAGATCATAAACGACGATCTTTTTGTATATGCAAGATCATATTGATATTCTTTTTGATGATCTTTTCATATAGAAAATATTATCGCTTACAATTTTGTTAAGGAAAGATCATAGTCAACTATCTTCTCTTGGAGTTTTCTTATAGAAATGAAAAGAAAAGTATAGAAAAATGCTTATCGTAGATCTTCTCGCATAGTTAAGATGCTCATCGACGATATTTATTAATTTAAGAATGATTATTATCTATGATGTTTTTGTATAGGAAAGATCATTAACAATCTTTTCGTATAGAAACGATTACCGTCAGTGTCGTTTTCGTATAGAAAATATTATCGACTTATAGAAATGAAAAGAAAAGAATAGAAAAATGTCTATCGTAGATCTTTTCGCATAATTAAGATGCTCATCGATGAACTTTTCGTACGATTATTATCGATGTTCTTTTCGTAGCGTAGTTTTCGTATAAAAAGGATTTTTTAATTTAATTTAATTTTTTTAAAGGAACGCATATCGTCAACTACCTTTTCCTATAAACAACATCATTGTGAATTAATTGTTCTTATATATAAGCAAAGGTCATCTTAAGTGATCTTTTCTTACAAAAAAAAAGAAGGTTATCATTAACGAAAGAAAAGATTATTTTTTACAGAAGAGAAAAGATCAGCGCTAGCGATTTTCCATATAGACAACGTGATCGTCAACGATCTTTTCCTAAAGAGTACATTATCGTTAGCGACATTTTCTTATACATCACCGTTAATGATCTTCTCTTACAGACAAAATCATCGTCTATTACCATTCCTTTTAATATCGATAACCTTTTTTGTATACAAAAGATCATTGACCACGATTTTTTCATACAAAAAATTCGATCTTTTTGTGTCGAAACTATTCTTGACGATGTTCATTTTCTTATGAAAAGGTAATTGAGGATGATCTTTTTTTACTCGATAATGTTGTGGACCGTGGTCATTTTTTTCAACGAAAAATTCATATCGTAGATCTTTTCGCATAATTAAGATGCTCGTCGATGATGTCTTTATATAGGAACGATTATTATCAATGTTCTTTTCGTAAACGAAAAATTATCGAATTTTGTTTCGCATAGAAAAAATACCGTCAGCATTGTTTTCATATAGGAATGATTATCGCCTGTAATTTTTTTTTAACGGAATGAATATCATCAACAATATTTTCCTAAAGATAACGTCACTGTGAATAATTTATCCTTATATAGGTACATATAAGCAAAGGCCATCTTAAGTGATCTTTTCTTACAAAAAAAGAGAAGGTTATCATTAACGAAAGAAAAGATTATCTTTTACAGAAGAGAAAAAATCAGCGCTAGCGATTTTCCATATAGACAAAGTGGTCGTCAACGAACTTTTCCTAAAGAGTACATTATCGTCAGCGATATTTTCTTATACATCACCGTTAATGATCTTCTCTTATAGACAAAATCATCGTCTATTACCATTCTTTTTAACATTGGCAACCTTTTTTCTATACAAAAGATTATCGGCCACGATCTTTTCATACAAAAAAATCGATTTTTTCGTGTCGAAACTTTTATTGGCGATTTTCATTTTCATATGAAACGGTAATTGAGGATGATCTTTTTTTACTCGATAATGTTATGAAACGTGGCCATTTTTTTCTACGAAAAGTCGTTGACAGATCATTGATAAGAGAATATCTATAAAGAGAACCGTTAATAGTGATATGATAGTCGACAAAAGGATTGCTGACGAAGATTCCATTTCTTTGCGAAAATATCATTGACGCTAAAGGCACATCTCTTTATGAAAATATCACATACAGCCCAATTATGAATGAAAGTTCCCTGGGAAATTTGTCTCTTTTCCCAACTCTCCTATTCTCAAACAATCTTCCAGGGAGATTTTACTTTTCTCCTATTCTACCTATAAATAAACTTCGAAACTGGGAAACTCTTCCCGGGGAAAAAAGTAGCTATTACGAATTTCATAAAAAGAGGGAAAATGATGACAAATTTTGGGAATAATTCCGTCAAAAATTTGAAGAGGATTGCGCCAAAAAAAATGTTTTTCAGGACACCATGTATACACTCAGTAGCTTTGGAATGAATTTCGTTGAATTTTATTTGAACAGACCCATCTTGCGGACATCTGTGAGGGATCATAAACCATGGTTCTAATTGATAACTTGCGTCTCCTAGTTAAAAATACATATCTATTAATATTGGAATATTGTTTTGTTAACACTTAAAACCTTACCAATGAGCCAATAATTGCTACCGTTTCTGAGGTATTCTTGCTCAAGATGAGCTCTTAACTCACTGGTGTTCCAAACAAAAGAATCATGACACGCTCCAGGATGAGAGGCATCTACGTACTGAATCCTCAGCTCATGGCAACAGAACTGTAATTTTTTATTGTTTTAAAATTTGGGTTAAAATATTTTTGACGAAATTCATTTACCAGCTTTATTAGACGGAACAACGATTCGGACATGAGTTCCGTCAACGCATTCTATTACGCTTGAAATGCCATGCTTTATATAAAAATTTACGCTAATATATTTATTACTTCTGTCAAAATTTTACTGAAGGTGCTTTGTGCCACAGACACATCAGAGTCCTTCCCCACACCCGTTTGGTACCCAACTTCGACCATGAAGCGAAGCGCTGCACTTAACTTCACGAGTGGGGAAACTGCAACTGACTGTCTCTTTAGTGGAATATGTGCTTTTAACATATCCAAAAGGTAAATAAAGGCTGGTTTATTTACCCTGCAATATTTTTCAAATCTAAAAAAACGTTTTTTTTTTCAATTATAGTACTTTTTAAGTAATCTACTTACAAATTTTGCGGTAGCTCAAGTGGGTTGGTGGCATCACGTAATATTTTTCTTGCTAACATCTGCTCATTCTTGTCCAGCACTTCACTTTCATCGTTTTCTTCTTCAGCTAACACTATACTTGCCGCACTAAACATTATTTTTTTTCGTTGACCTCTTTTTTCACTCCAAACACTTTTAGTTTTAAAATTTATGAAATTAAATTGGTAAATTTGCAAAATTTTTTTGTAAACATTAGACAAAAGAAGTAAAACAGCTGATTTCGAATGTTTCGAATTCTCTCTCCCTTCCCAGACTGTTCAGAATTTATACGCTCAGTAGGAATTCATTTCCCTGGGAGTTTTAAGAATTGGGCTGATAAGTTTATCTTTTTTCTTATATAAAATTCTAACTTTTAAATTAGTCTTTTTTTCATACTTTTTTGTCTTTAATAATCATACTTTCTTTAAAATCATATTATATTTTTATAAATTTTATATTTAATTTTTATTACGTGTTTTTGTTTTGCACTTATAATATTGAACAGATTAAAACTAATAGATGAATTGTTGCATATTGTAATTTACTTATAATTGGCCGGCAGACTTTAAACTACAAGCCAAAAATAAATAAATAAGTAAAATAGCTGCCAATGTCCTTTTTATTCTAAAAGCTTATTTCAGTGCAAAAAAAAACTTGCGATTATCTTTTCGATATGGAAAGATCACAGCTGATCGATTCTATGAAAAAAGACGGCGGGTGATCATTTTTATAAAAAATATGGATCACAAAAAGAGCACAATTGATCTCCATACAAAGCAGTCATTGATTAAAGTATAATAAATATAAGAAAAGATTATTGGTGCTGTTTTCAAGACATGAAAATATCATTATTTGGCATACCTATGTGATAATCCATTAGTGACGTGTTCAGTACGAAAGGCCATCGATAACTGGCCATTAGAAGAAATCTAAAAGAAAACATCTATAATGAACTTTTCTAAATGTACTAATGTCTAAATAACGATCCTATAAAGGGTGTCCCAACAAGAACGCAAGATTTAACTGATGCAGCAATTGAATTGTTTCCCTGGCATGTGGCGCCGTCTTATTGAAACCACATGCCCTTCACATTCATTTCTTCAATTCTAGGCACGAACTAACTGGTTATCATTTCACGATACCGAACACCATTGACTGTTTGCACTTGACATGCCTCATTTTCATGGAAAAAGGTCCAATGATTCCTCCAGCCCAAAATCCACACCACACAGTGACACGTTGAGGATGCATTTGCTTCTCGTGAATCACTGGAGGATTTTCCTCACCCCAAATGCGGCAATTCTGCCTATTGACGAAGCCATCAAGATGGAAATGGGCCTCGTCACTGAAGATGATTTTATCGGCAAAATCAGCATTTTCATGTTGTCTTTCCAATACCCAATTAGCGAATTCCTTGGCTGGCTTCACTTCCTGAGTCAATTGAACTTTGTATGCATGAAGATGCAAATCCTTCGTCAAAATTCGCTGCATAGTGGATTTGGAGACACCAATTTGCTGAGCTCGGTGTCGAATTGAGGTGGATGGAGTTTGAGCGACATCATCACGTCCAGCTGCGACATTTTCGGTCGATCGACCTGGTCGAAGGCGCGTTGTTGTCTTTACATCACTAACAGAGCCAGTTTTGGCATCCATTAACCTCCTTACAGTTGACTCTTTTGGAGCATTATTGTGACCCCAAATTGATCGAAATTTGCGCACTGTAACCGCAAAACTTTCACCATTTTGGTAAAACAATTTCACAATGAGAATGCGTTGTTTATTCATGTAGCGCTCCATTTTTACCAATCTCGTACGTTCTACTAGCAAACAATAACAATTGTTCAAATGTCAAACAATGACACTTCGAATGGTGCCAAATTTAAATCTTGCGCTCTTGTTGGGACAACTTTTATTTATATTTTCTATGGTAAATTTGTATATAAATTTATAAACCTATTTCATTGAAGAAAAAAAGTCGGAAATGAATTAACTTTGCTAATCATGACGACCTCAATATCCCAACTTTCTTTTGCATAAATCATATAATGACACGATCGCTTTTTATAGTTTCCTATTTGTGACTGCTTGAGTGACTTTATCGAAAGTGCAATGTCCGTGTATTATGCTGTAATACCAAAACTATTTGAACGTTGAAACGAAAACGAAATTATATAGATCACCATATTGTCATTACGGCGACCACCCAGCGACTGGTCATGTAATTTGGCCCCGGTGCATATTTTTCTAAATATATTTCAATATTTACCCACAAATATTGATTGAATGGCAATCAAGCATTTGGCAAGACTAACGCGTTTCCCTTATCTTTCGTTACAGACCCTCAATGAAACATTCATCACGTCGTGGCAGCAAAGCGGCAGCTTCGAATTTTACGCCTGAAGAACTTTTTGCCGGACAATTTGTGGTTTTCACAGTCTATGCATTACTGGAATTACCGCCAACGGTAAGTTGCAACCCAAAAAAGAAAAAAAAAAATAAAAAATACAAACTAATACAAAATAATAAAATCAAAAAGGAAACAATGTAGCAACCTCTGCTGCCCCATTAACTATTCGCAAAAAATTAAAAGTAATCATATTTTTGGTTGTCTATTTCAGTCATTTAATCGCTTTAGTAAAACCTATCGTTCGCTGAAAGATAAAAGCTCAAATATAATGCAAAATATATTTGAAGCCGATAAACCAAATGATGATAAAGAGAATGCCAAAGAGCAGGATATGAAAAATAAACGAAAGTCTTCGGATAATGCAAGAGATCCTATGCCACCACTGACCATAAGTGAATCAAGAAGAAATTTAGGTAAACTGTGATAGAACTTTTATTTGATAAAAGTGCAATTTTTTTATTGTGAAAATATTCTTAAAGGTGCTGTTACTTGTTATTTACAACCAAGTCTGTTTAAACGCAATGCACGAGGCGTCTTCACCACCGAAGAGTTGTGGATGCCTATCAAGGATATAACAACGACTGTGAAAAAGGGACCCAATGACAGCAATAATAATGTAAGTTTCCTCAAACAGGCAATATAGAAAAACACATTTTTTTTT
>JAHXMU010034167.1:0-10011 GCA_019455685.1 Philornis downsi | reverse complement strand
AGTTATAGTTATAGTTATAGTTATAGTTATAGTTATAGTTATAGTTAGAAGCATAAGAACCTCCCAACCAAGCTCCCAGGGATTCTGGCGAGTCACTATCTGTGTATTTGGTCTTATTGTGTCCTGGTGCGATGCAATTCATCTCATATTGGCTAAAGCTGGCCTCTCTTGGACAATTGCTTCTTTCCGATGGTTCAATTATTGACAGTACAGATCCAAATTAACATCTTAGCCGCAGAGGAGCAGCTTATATGAGGTGATTTCCTACCAATCCCATCAAACACGCAGTAAAACTTTCCTGACCGTTAATCCTGACTTGGTTACCGTTTGTGCCGGATGGCCACAATTCCATCACAACCGCTTTCGCGTGATGTAAAAATGAATCACTTTTCATTACAAATAATAATCTGTTTCAAAAATGGGACGATCTTTTTACGATTCGCAGCGATTTGTCCATGAGGTTCTTTGTGTTAACTGCTGTGGCAACCATATACATATAGCTTCTCTTTGTATCCAATTTTATTCAAGCGGTTCCTAGGCAATCGCAAAAATCGAATCAGATTTAACGATTTCCATTATTCTGCCCACATTTCCGACAACTGACCTTCCACAGCGTGATATATCTTTGACATCAAAATTACAGGAATGGAATCGATAAAACCAAAATTGACAGTTACAGTTTCATGATTATAAACTCTGTTCATATTTTCAGCCATCTGACTTATATTTCCGCATTTACCACAAAAAACCTACAAAATATGAAGTATTTTAATTTTTGATTCTTTGAAGTGTGCTCAAGCACTGCTGAGTCAAGCAAGTAATCACAAAACTATTTGAGTAGTCTCGAAATCTCATATTTCTAAAGCCACTTAGTATAACTCTATCGCGCCCTTACACGACAAGAAAAATAAAGGATTAATTTTTACTGTAATTCATATTTATTATCTCTTATTACTATAAAGCCTGAGTAAATTAAATACTACAGAAAATAAATATTTATTTAATTTTTGCATTAATTGTGTGTCAAAGGTTATGACCGCAACGAATTTCAATTGAATTTGTCCACATACATAATTGTAGGCTTTGACAAAAATGCCCCATAATTTATGAATGTAAACACATCATTTATTATGAATGGATGCAAAAGTTACATTTATTTTATCCACAAAACCACAATCAAAAAAGAAAAGACAATAACCTCGAACTTTTTTTCGAAAGTTTAAAACAGATACGTATTATAAGGCTATCCACCTTTCACTTCGCAAAGTTAAATAAAACATACATAAATTTATGTTTTCGATACAAATTTTATTTGATTATAATGCTTGGACCTTGCCGTTATGTAAAAATTACAATATCATTTAAATGGTCGCCTCTGGATTGGTTGCAGCAGTTGACCCTTTTGAGTGATCTTTTCGATCACTTTTTTGGACATTTCGGGCAGTATGTTTGATGATTATCCGCGTAAATATGGTCTTTCACGTCTTCTTCTTAGGTGGCTACTTAAATATACATATACATCCTTATCTATTATACGCAGCCCGTAGAAAATAATTTCAAGCGCTTCTCCTCAAATTCTTCCCACTAAATTTCGATAGCATTTTAAAAGCCGGGTCCTTCCAACGGAGTTTTGGTCGCACTCTTCTGCGCCGTCCATCGAGTTCGCTGTCGACAACTTTCTGTGCCGGAGCATTTGGGTTTATCCGCACAACATGGCCCAGCCAACGCAATCGCTGTAGATTAACGCGTTTGACCACGTCGATGTCGGCATATAACTCAGACAGCTCATTGTTCATGTGACGCCGATACTCTCCGTTAACGATGATGGGTCCATATACTTTCCGGAGCATTTTCCTCTCAAAAACTACCATAACGCAGGATTCTACGCTAGGCAGAACCAATGTCTGGTACATTCGGATTTTTGTTTGTTGAGAGAGAGCTTTATCATTGAATCGCTTGCTTAAAAAATAGTAACATCTGTTAGCCATCAATACTCTCCTGTTTATCTCATTCTTTTTGTTTACAGCGGAACCGAGGTAGATGAATTATTCCACCACTTCAAAATTATAGTTGTCAGCGTTCACATAGCGGTCGACACTTTGTTCGCTGAAACTAATAACTTTGTTTTGTCCTCGTTTATCACCAGACCAACTTTCGCTGCTTCCTTCTTGGTGCTTGAGAAGGCTGCAGTAACATGTTACAGTTTTCTGCCAATAATGTCTACGTCATCTGTATATACGAATAACATATGGCTTTTGTTAAAGACCAGACGTGTTAACTGCAGCTCTCCTCATAATCATCTCTAACAGTATGTTGAAGAGGTCGCACGATAGACTGTCGCCCTGTCTAAATCCTCGTTTGGTGTAAAAAGGCTTAGATCTTCGCTTACTTCACTGAAGACTTCCGTCAGTCAGCGTCATCCAATAAAGACGTATAAGCTTCGCAGGAATTCCAAACTCGAACATGGCCTCATGCAGTTTTTGCCTTATCGGGCTATCGAAAGCAGCTTTGTAATCGACGAAAAGATGGTGCGTGTTGATCTGTTTTTCTTTGGTATTCTCCAGAATTTGTCGTAGTGTGAATATCTGATCAGTTGTTGATTTACCAGGTCTAAGGCCACTTTGCTAATGTCCAATCAGGTCAGTTAGAATCGGCTTTAGTCTTTTACATATTACACTCGACAGGACCTTATAGGCAATGGGTAAAAGACTGGTACCGCGATAGCTTTTACAAACAATTGGATTGCCTTTTTTAAAGAAGGGGCGCAGCACACTTAAATTCCAATCATCGGACATATTTTCCTCGAGCCAAACCGTATTTAGGAGCTGATGCAGGCTGTTTATCAGCTCATCGCCGCCAGTTTTAAACAGCTCTGCTGGCAGGCCATCAGCGCCTACAGCTTTGTTGTTCTCAAGCCGCAATACTGCTATTTGGCTCGGAGCTGGGCAATTTATGCCATCATCGATAATTGGGGTGATTTCCTCACTTGCTGCCATCCAGAACTATGAGCTTATAAAAATGCTTTCTCCATAGTTGCAGCACATTATGCGTATCTGTGACCAGATTTCCTTCGCTGTCCTTACAGGAGAGGAGACCTGTTCCATACCATGTACTTCTTATCTTTTGGTAGAATTTTCGGGCTTCACCTCTTCCTTGTCTAGCGGTGTCAATTCGCATGATCTTGGTGGCCAATTGACGTCGCCGAAACGTGAAATTACGCTTCTGGAAACTCCTCATGCAATAAAGCCAAAATTGGTCGTGTTGTGTGGCTCGTGGCACCGTTTTGTTGAATCCACATATCATCCAGTTCATAATCTTTAATTGCATGCTAAAAAAAAAGTCGTTTATCATACGACCACAGCGCTCTGAATTGAAATTCCGATTATCCGTCAGTTTTTTCCCCAACAGAAGCGATGTTTTCAGTAGTGCCTACGTTGCGATGATGCACAGGCCTGACCAAATCTTTAACGCTTCCAGTTTCTTTAAATTTCTTTTTAATCTAACCAATTCCTTGCACAGTAGATCGATTATGACGACCATAATCATCCCTTAATGTACGACAAGCGTGCGTGTTTGAATCACTACTTTTATAGTAAATTTTAGTTATTTCCACGAGTTGTAAAACGATCCATATTCGTAAATGGCAAACCCTTCAGTAAATAAATAACATTTCAGATGACAAATATTTAACAGCTGACAGCCTTGCCAGATCGACAGTTTTTAAATCACTAAATGGATAACCCTGCATCATATTTACAATGCAATATCATATGAAATATTTATTAGGGCTTGCAAAAAAACCGTAGCAGTCAGATGGGGATATACATACTATCTGTATTAATAAAACTTCACGTAAATCTGATGACGTCATTTGGTTTCTTAACATAATTGTATTCCTTGTTATCAGTACAATAAATGTATAATCTTTGCATATTTGTCAAATGTTGCCATGACAAAATCTGAAGAAGCCAATTTAAGGTATTTTGATATTCAGCTTTTTACTACTAATTGAAGTGTTTCAACTGTTGGCAAATAAAACCATCTGCAAATGAAGCAAATAAAATTGTTTGTAATCCCCAAAGCAAACAAAACCGGTATTAAATAAAGCAAAAGGCTATATTGAATTGTTTACGCAATCTATTGACAACTTTTAAACAATATAAGAATGGAACATTTAATTAAAACTATTGATAATAATTTTTAAATGCATACACCTATACATATAGAAAGTATATTGGAATTGCAAATTAAATCGCTTAAAATTTCCGGCAATTGAATACAAAAACCTAACAATAAAAAATTGATTTATTGTTTTAATACAGGGTGGCGCAATAGAACGTGCATATTGCATCATTTTTTTTGCGGGGTAGAAAAGGCGGGCGGGGGGCGCCTACATCGTTGGGTTGGCGGGCTCATGGAGTTTTAGTCGCTATGAATCACTTCGACGGGAAGCGTCGCGCATTTTACGAGAACTCTCGTTCATATATTGCTACTAGGCGACTATATTGTGCTGAATATGGGCTACGCGAATTGGTGGAGCTCCAAGTGCTAATTTAATTAAAATATGGGTAAAGCGTTTTGAAGAGACCGGTTCAACATTTAAACCACAAGCAAATGGTCGCCCATGAACATTTAGGACCGAAGACAATGTTGAGAGAGTTATCTAGTCAAGTACGAGGAAATCCACAAATGTCGACTCGCAAGAGATCGTCTGTCTTACAATTATCGCGACGAAGTTTGCAACGAATTTTAACATTGGGTCTTAAACTGCATCCATATAAGCTGCAATTAACACAAGAATTGAAAGGGTCTGACTTCATAGCAAGGCCCGCATTTGCTAATGAAATGCTTAATCGATTTTCCAATTTTGACAATATCCTTTTCTTTGACGAGGCTCATTTCCTTATGAATGGGTTCGTAAACCGTCAAAATTGTCGTTACTGGAACAGTGAAAATCCCGAAATCAAACACCAGAAACCATTGCATAGTCCTAAAGTGACAGTGTGGGCAGCAATCTCTGGCAGAGGAGTAATTGGTCCTTCTTTCTTCGAAAATGCGCGGGGTCAAAACATCACGGTTAATACGGAATGCTATGTTGAGATGTTGGACGGATTTTTGGCTCCAGAAATTGAAAGTTCAAGAATAGTGAATTCCAGAACTTGGTTCCAACAAGATGGAGCTACCTGTCACACATCAAATGACTCCATGGCGGTGGTGAAGCAGATGTTCCCTGGCAGGCTGATTTCGAAAAGAGGTGATATCCCATGGACCCCAAGTTGTCCAGACTTGACGCCTCTTGCCTTTTTTTTTTTTGTGGGAATACCTCAAACACAAAGTCTACAGCAATAATCCAAGAAACATCGTTCAGCTCAAGGAGAATATCCGTGGTGAAATGGCAGCCATTACACCAGTATTACTGAAGAAAGTTTTCAATAATTTTCGTTTGCGGTTAGAGGAGTGCCGTCGTAGAGGGGGTCAGCATTTAGATGATGTTATTTTTAAAAAATAAACTCCATTTATTACTCCACAATGCCTTAGATTTATTTTAACCATACCTTTTGTATTTATTTTTTAATCTATTTTTTAAATATGCACGTTATATTGCGCCACCCTGTATTTTTAAGCAAAAGTTATTTCAGTAAAGGGATTTTAATAATTGTGCTACAATAACACATACAAATAACTTTTTTTAAATCAATGTATTTAATTTTTTTTTATTGGATAGAAAACTCAATTTTATTTTATGTAACTAATTGGTTTTGAAGATGATAGGCCGTAAATGACTTGCATGTTCACCCACGCATATGTGACACCTGATCAGAAAATTATTCATTGTGGGATCGCCTCAATTATTGTTTTAATAAACTGCTCTTGAATTCAGTCAAATTTTTCAGTTTCGTTTTGTAAACCTTTTGCTTGATATGACCCCATAAAAAAATATCTGGTGCAGTAAGGTTAGGTGACCTTGAGGGCCAGCGCGGAAGCGGAGTGGAGTTTCTGGATTTTAATTTGTTTGGAAATTTTCGTTGGAGCTCCGTCATAACCGGTTTGGCTATGTGTGAAGTTGCTCCACCTTGCTGGAACGAAATACTGCTGAAATGGATACGTCTTCGGCATAGTTCTGGATAAAAACAAGTCCTTCAACATATCTAAATAACGGCTTCCATTGACATTGACATTGTGTTTGTAGCATTATTCTTTTGCCAGCCTGTATGCACAAAATTCCAATAATTTACAAGCAAAAAATGCAAAAAAGTGAAAGAAAAATTTCGAACATTTTTATAAACATTTGGTAAAACATTTTATAACCAATACCGAAATGTAAGTCTGGTGAACTGATATATGAGTGCATCTGGCTTCATCCCATATCCTTTTGCTTTGACGCAAAAGTGTGAAGAACACCAGAATTCTAGCGTGGTACATCGTTAGATTCATGCTAAAAAAATATATTAAAGCACAATAAGAGGAGCTGATTAGGTGGGGGCGAATAAAGTAATTATCCAAACCGGGATGAGTGGGAAAGAAAATCAAAATTTTAGTTTTTTTCTATTTATATTTTTAATTTAAGATTCGGGGGTATATTTTACCTTCGGGTAACTTTGTCGTCTTGAATTCAAGTGACGTATTCTTCTCCATCATACTTAGGGTGGCACTTAAGAGTAACAATTCATTATACTCAAAACTATTAGGACGCCCATCTAGACAGGAACAAAACTATAACTTTCTAGAGGAATAATGATGAACCACAAAGTTTTGTTTAATCGGCCCGTTTGAGCCATTTCAGTCCATTTTCATTCGTAGAACTAAGTTTACTAAAAATATCTAGTGCATCCTAAATTGTACTAAATTTAGTGATATTAAATGAAAGATGTGAGTCTATCAAATACATACGCAGCAAAAAGCAAAACAATTGGAAGCACTCCAAAAGAGAGAACATTTTCACTAGTGACGAAGTAGCAACATATGTATGCCGATTATGTATTTCCAACAGAACTGCTTCTATATTGTTTTCAATATCGCAACTTATATATTACTTTAAAGTAGTAACAACGGGGCTTCTTTTGAAAAAATAATGATTTGAAATAATGTTTGAAATATTTTGCCCTCAATGCCCTCGGAAAGTTGTTAGTAGTACACAAATTTTGGGCAAGAATTTGCAATGAAGCAGTTTTAAGTTAAAAAAAGCAAACTGTTTATACTCAATATGTAAATATAAAGTTTCTCCACATACAATAAAATTAAAAGGTCTACTTTAATTTGTTAGACAAGAGCCACTAACTATTACATTCAATTTACTTTTATAATTTTAATTTGCACTGTACGAGTGTAACCTAACAAATCTTAAATTTAATTAATTTGCAGAAATGTATTCAAAAATGTAATACCTCAAAAAACAGAAAAGCACTATATAAGTTGTGCTGAATGGTTGTCAAATTGCAGGTACAGGGTTATACATTTAAAGGTTTCAAAACCTCCGATCTGGCAAAACTGTCAGTTGCTAAATACCTGCCGTCTGAAGTGTTATTTATTTAATGAAAAGTTTGCCGTTTACAAATATGGATCGTTTAACAACCACAGAAGGCGCAAAAATAGTTAAAACTGACTACAAAAGTGGAAATTCAAACACTACGAGTATTCAACACAACCGATTTTGGTCTTACAGCATAATAAGTTTCCAATTGTGCATCAAGATCCCTCGATTTGACGCATTTTTCAAATGTACATAAAGTGATATTTTAATCGTAGTTTTTTAAAAATCGAATAAAACACTCAAATTTGCATCATCATATATTAAATTTTTTTTGGAGTTGGTCTTTTTGCCATTTAATTTTTAAAGATACTTTCATGTAAATGTTGTCCGTGGCTCCGTCTCAAAATGCCTGTTCGGAATGCCCAATTTTGCGTCACTTTTTTGATCATTTCGTCCTGTATTCTACAAATAATACGTGTTTTGTTATCTTGTAAGGCTTCAATAGTGTTCGGCTTGTCCATATAGACTAACGATTTGACATAACCCCACGAGAAATAATCAAGAGGCGTTAAATCACAAGATCTTGGGAACCAACTCACAGGGCCAAACCGAGAAATAAGCTGCTCACCAAATTCATCCACCAACATATATATCCATTCTTTCACGAGCAGTGTGGCATGTTTCACCGTCCTGATGAAACCATCAAAAAAAGTCGCATATCATGATTCAATATCTTTCGCCGTTGACGGTAACGTTTCTTCCACGGTCGTCTTTCGAAAAAAATGGACCGATGATGCCACCAGCCCATAAACCACACCAAACTGTCGTTTTTTCGGGATGCATCGGTAATTCGTGCATGGCATGTGGCTGTTCATCACTCCAGATGCGACAGTTTTGCTTGTGTCACCCGTTCAGCAAGAAATAAGCCTCATCGCTGAACACAATTTTTCGATAAACAGCGGGTTTTCGTAGAGCTTTTGTAAGCCCATTCACCAAAAATTAGACGTTGTGGTAGGTCATTCGGCTCCAATTCTTGCGTGAGTTGAATTTTATATAGGCTTTCAAACCCAAATCAACGTGCACAATTTTCCTTGTGGTTGAGTAACATATACCCAATCGCTGAGAACGGCGCCGAATTGACATTTCACGATCGTCATTAACACTGGTCGCTACGGCTGCAATATTTTCTTCGCTTTGCACTCTACGCATGCGAGTCGATGGTTTTATGTCCAATAAAGTAAATTTGGTGCGAAATTTGGAAATGACAGCACAAATTGTTGACTCAGCAGATCGATTATGACGACCATAAAATGGTCGTATATTTGTCACAGAGCACGAATTTTAATAACAAATTTCAACGATTTGCAATCGTTGCTCGTTTGTTAGTCTATCCATGATGAAATAGCAGCGTATACTTTACACTTTTCACTTTGACAGATGACGTTTGGACCATTACCAACCAGTGCTGCCAAACTGAAAAACTTAAATCTTAAAAAATCACCCTATAATACAATCACAACACAATTAACAACAATTTTAAGTAACTATCATTTAAGAACTAGGGATTACAACGGAAACTTGCAGTTAATCGGTCAATTTATGAGGTGGTTCTACTGGAAGGATCCCTATTTCATTCTCAGAATTTACTTAATCAAACATATAATGTGAGCCAAGCGTCACTGAGTTCAGGACAAGTGCTTGAAAGATATGAGACTAAGAATATGTGGATGAAATTCATTATTTGTATAGAAGTTTGGTAAATCTCTCTCCAGTTTTAAACAAATTAACAGCCGATTCAAAAATCAACAATCCACTCATTTGCAGAAGGGGCATGACAAAGCTGTCCATTCTCTTAGTCGGGCTCTACTTTATACCGATTTTGAGTGAATTTTGTGTAACTGAACAGAATATATATCATTTATATGAGAGGCCTGGCTAATCGAACGATCTTTAAAAATTTTGCAATAAAATATATAAAAAATGTTGATTATTGCAATCAAAGAATTGAGGGCTGGAAACTCGTGAGTTAGGAAAATCGGTCAATTCATATGGGGTGTATTGATAAAGCCGAAAAAAATATATTTAAATATATATATATTTTTAAAACAAATATCGAGCTGTGCATTTTAAAAAGTTTCACAAAGGCTTACCAATCAGCCTGACAAAGAGACCGGCATCGCTTAATAGATTTAAAAAGTTATTCAACATATTTGGCCAAATAATATTTGGTGCTTCCGGCGCTTCCTCTATTCAGGTTATTGCATATTTGCCGTATCTAATAGTATGTATCATTAGACTTCACCGTATTTTCGAGTGAAAGTATAGTCAAATGATGTATAATGAGTTATCCATTTAGTGGATTCAAAACCGCCGGTCTGGCAAGGCTATCAGCTGTTAAGTACCAGTCATCTGAAGTAATATTTATTTAGTGAAAGGTTTGCCATTTACGAATATGAATTGTTTAACAGCCGTAGAACGCGTAAAAATTGTTAAAACTAACTTACAAAAATGGTGATTCAAACGTGGACTTTCAATCGAAC
>JAHXMU010034139.1:21218-32057 GCA_019455685.1 Philornis downsi | reverse complement strand
CCCAAACTTAACTAACTATGGCATGTATGCAGAGAGCTGTTACATATGACAGGTAAACCTCAATGAGTGCGGCCGTAGTGTCTAGAATATCAATGGGCGCTTTTGTTCTTTGTTAGTTAACATTCAGCAAATTGGCTGTTAGTTGATTTCAAGCACTTCTATCATGCATATAATTGTAGGTTCGACACCCGATGCAAGTATACATCTCTCTAGCGGTCAACGGTCATATTGATTTGCTAACAAACATTTCGAGTATTCGAAGAAACGACAAGTATAGTATAATTTTTTTCCAACTGAAGTTCGATATCATCAAACTTTAGCTCACTTTCAGTGAGTCTAAAGAGAAGAATGCATTCAAGTTCTATGAATATGAGAATTTCTTGATAAACAAAGTCAGAATTCCAAAAAACGGAAGTTATTTCTCAGCATACCGATTTAGTTTGGTGGGATTGCAATACTTTTGGGTATATATGTACATATATATATGAATTTATGATGGGCGGGATAAGTATTTTCATAACAATAAGCTCAGCAGGCCTTTTAATTTTTAATGCCTTCCTTATGGACAATGGCCTACCTTAAAATGTCAATGCCCTGCCTTAAAGAAGTCATCGACTAAGATAAGACGCTAAATAAACGGTTTGTTCATAGTTTGAAAACAAAAAAAAAATATTTTAATTTACCGCACCAATTGCACTACAATAAGAAATTCAAATAACTTTTTCTAATCAATGCACGAAAGCTGTTTATTTCCGGAACCCACGTTTGCATATTCTAGGATATAAATCCTAAATTTATCATCCCCACTGCAATTAAGACATGTAAAGTAAAAGACACGTAAAAAAGTTCACAATTGTAATGAGATTTTTCATAACAATAAGCTCAGCAGGCCTTTAAATTTTTAATGCCTTCCTTATGGACAATGGCCTACCTTAAAATGTCAATGCCCTGCCTTAAAGAAGTCATCGACTAAGATAAGACGCTAAATAAACGGTTTATTCATAGTTTGAAAACAAAAAACAAATAATTCATTTAATTTACCGCACCAATTGCACTACAATAAGAAATTCAAATAACTTTTTCTAATCCATGTATGAGGAACCCACGTTTAGAAATTCTTGCATATAAATCCTAAATTTATCATCTCCACTGCAATTAAGACATGTAAAGTAAAAAACATATAAAAAAATGTAAACAATTATAATGAGATTGAGTGCTTTAGAGTAAGATTTATGTCGACTGATCTATTAGAGAATTTGATTTGCTAAAGTCAGTTTTTATACTCCCCCCAAACGTGTGAGACGAGTTTGGCTGAACACATAATCTTGTATTTATTGCAAGGTAAAATCTCTAATAAATTCTGGAAACGAATGCTAATCCCCGCTGTTTTTTATATTTGATAAATCTCTTTAGGTAAATATATGTCAGAGTGAACCCATTCCTGCTGAACCATAAAAAGCGCTTCTAAAATTAGCCGACTTGACGTATGGATGGTACCGGTAGTTTGAAAAAAATAACTTTGACAAAAAGTGGCAACCTCATAAAACATATGTTTTCAGGTTCAAAACGCCACGTTGAGCCATCAAAAATAAACGATCTCAGTGGATTTGTAAACATGAAAAAAATTGGTCATCGTTGTGCAATTCAATGCTTCCATTTGAAAGGTCTCAGTCCAACTAATATTAAAGTCGAGGTAGATTCTGGCCTAGGGGAGTTTGTTCCCTCGCCTACGACTGTAAAATATTGGGTATCAGAGTTTAAACAAGGCCGTACGAGCTGCCAAGAAGAACACCGTAGTGGCCGACCAATTGAGGTGTCCACACCAAACACGGTTAAGAAAATTCACAAAATATTATTGGATGATCATCGGCTGAAGGTGCGTGAGCTAGCTGATATGACAGGTATTTCAAAACGTGCTATACACCGTATATTGACCGAAGATTTGAAGATAAGAAAGCTGTGCGTAAAATGGGTGCCGCGCTTGCTTTCCATAGAGCAAAAACAGCGTCGAAAGATGTTTCAGTTGAGTGTTTGGCGATGTTTCAGCGCAATAAAGCTGAATTATTTCATGGATTTATGACCATGGATGAGACATGATTCCACCACTTCACACCTGAGAGAAAGGAGCAATCAAAGCAGTGAAATGGAATGGAAGAATCGTGTCCAAAGAAGGTGAAGATGGTTTCAACTGCAGTCAAGGTCATCTATTTTTTTGGGATGCTCATGGGATTATTTTTATTGATTATCTTCAGAAATGAAAAAACCATCGATGTGAACATTATGCAAATTTGTTGCAGATTTTAGGGGATGAGAAATTATGGAAAGAAGGACGCATTTGGCGAAAAAGAAAGTGTTATTTCATCAACACAATTATCCAGTTTACACATCCACTATTGCGATGACCAGGAAGTAAAGACCGAATTGCTTCATAACACTCCTATTCGCCAGATTTAGTTGCCTCGCACCATTTTCTATTCCAAACTTGAAAAAATGACTCGGAAGTTAAAGATTTGAAAACAATGAAGAGGTAAAGTCTGCAGTTGATGGATATTTTAAAAAGTTTGACAGTTCTTATTATAAATATAGTATAGAAGCTATTGAATATCGCTGGAAAAAGTGTATCGAGTTAAAAGGAGATTATGTTGAAAAATAAAGAACATTTTTCTCAACTGTTTTATGTCTTCTTTATTACGTCGACTAATTTTTATATTACATTTATTTTATTTTTTTCATTGCATAGAAAATTAACTTTTATTGTATATAACTGATTGGTTTGAAGATGATAGACCGTAAATGATATCCATGCTTCATGCAACAACAACGGTTGGGGTCGCCTCAATTATTGTTTTAATGAACTGCTACAATTCAGTCAAATTCCTTGGTTTCAATTTTTACATCTCTTGCTTGGCATAGCCTTTTGTTTTCAGTCAGCTCAAGTGTGCATGGGAGCCAGCGGAAAGTAAAGTTTCTGAATATTAGTTTGTTTGCGAATTTTTGTTGGAGCTCCGCTTTAACCTGTCTGCCTATGTGTACCATCCAACACCGGTGTAACCACAAGTTTTCACAATTTTATATATTAAGTCTTTATTCTGCCGATAGATGGCTCATGAAGTATTTTTGGATGCTGTGTCCCTATTGCAATCTATGGTGCAGAGAATCATATTTTAAACTAAAATAAGTAATTTAGAAGCTATTTGTCTGTAGTTTTGGTTAATGTAGTTTTAGTCAGCTAGCAAGACATCTATTTTTGTTATTGCTGTGAACTAAAATTTGATTTATTTCGCGACGGTTACGCGTGTTTTCTTTAGCAAAAAACAAAGAATTGAAAGGATAATAAAAAAACAGCAACTTTTCTCAAAACAGATAAAAGCACAAGACACAATTTCGCCTTAATGAAGCAAGTTGGTAATTTACTATGACGTTCATTCTGATATTACACAAGTTAGATATCATACAAATCAAGTTATCTTAGACATGTATCATAAATAAAAAAAAATAGGGCATTTACAGCGACACAAAAGGTCGCAGATTCAGTCAAGAAAGATTCTACTTTTTGCCATCCTTGTCAAAAATATTTACCTCGGGGAAGCAACAGACATCGTGTAAAAATACCACTAATCCAAAAACTGATCTTCCAAAGCACGACAAGTCTATTTCTCTTGGAATATCCGTAACTAAATCCAAAACGGTACGTATTGTATTTTAGTATAATTTCTAGTTGTAAACGTATTAGCTTTAGGTGAAAATTGTATTTTGAAGGAAGAGCAAGAAACAGCTTTATTTCAGAACATTTGAAAGATCCAAATTCGAAGTAGGCTCTCACAAAATTCAACATATCGTTCTCCAGAAATTCGAAATCAAATAATTCAAGCATTGGTTCAAGAAGTATAAAGTTCCGTTGTTAAGATATTAACGAATCTGATGTAAACGGGTGTACTACAATGGAAGATAGGACGAAGATATTGTAATAGCAATACTCTACGTTAAGGATGGAATCGCCAGCGAGTGTTTGTTGACAATTGCAACAACTGAATACTTTTACGGAATTAATGTTAAATACCATTAGGGACAATAACTTGGATCACTCTCTCATCTTCTTCTTATGTGGTGACTGGAATAGACAGCCTTACCTATTTTATGCCGCTGTAACTATCATTGGCATTTGACAGTCATTAGCGCTATTTAGGAAATGATCCTCGTATTTTTTAACCAATGCATTATGTTCCATGAATAACTACTTATCGTTCATCGACTTGCAAGCGTTAGACAAAATTAACAATGACGATGTTAACGCCACTCATCCGTCGTTCTAATCGTTTTAAGATTTGCTCTAAATTGAAGGCGGTTCCACTTTTTGAATGTCTCTGATTGTGCCACCACTAACTGTGTACACGAAAGTGTACACGATACCGAACGCCATTGACTGTCTTGCGTTGTTGTTGGGACACCCTTTCCTTTCTTTTTTGCGACAGCCAGCGCCCCTTTGGGGCACTCAAACTAAACTCGAAAGGATTAGTCGAAGTACCTTTGAGATAAGAAGCAAGTCCCCTTGGAAAATTTTCTCAGGGCCCGCTTCCTCTCTCAGCCAAAGTACCTTTGAAGTCACTTGGCATGAAGTGAGCTTCAACCCGTTTACGAGTGAGGCCTATCTAGGATACCTCAGATAGACAATGAACAGTGTTTTCCAAGTTCCCGACTTACCTTCAAAAGACCCTGAAGCAACGGAAAAACACTAAAAACACACTTTTCGGGCAACCACAGCCAGCACGATGCTTCCACAAGGGGTCCAACGCTACGACCAGCCTAGAACAATGTTCCTGGGGCTCCTTGTTTCCCGTGCTACCAGAAGAGAAGAACCCTCTGGTCTGGGTTTCGCAGACAAAAGCTGATCCAGTTTTGTTATATCATACCTCGCATGGAACTGGTCGTCCATTATATACGCCATAAATTTTCAATGTCCGAGAAGAAATATCGACACAACAATAAATGTCATGCTCTTCTAGTCTATTAACCATATCTCTCTATGAAAGACCTCCATGGTAGTACGACTATACAACAGAAAATATAAATCTCCCGATATCTCTCAACGGCTTCTATATGGTCGTTCCTGTTGCCAGGGCTAAATGTGGTGCATTTGGAGGGGTGGTTACTAATTGACCGATCTGAAAAAAAATGTATAAAGTTTTCTCTCTGCGAGTTGAATGTTGCCAGACCTTTAAAACAATGGATCATTGTACGAGATTCATCTGTAGTCTTGGTAGCACTAAACTGTTGCCATTAGCCTTTCGGTTATTTAAGACAACGACAATCGATGAGTTTTGTTGTCTCGAGCAGAGGCGGCAGCGGTGGCACCGTTGCAGTGCTTCAAGCTTCTAAGGGAGAGAGCGAACGCTTCAAGTGAAGTGAATTATATTGTGTGCGACAATTGTTCTTTGTTTGTTTGTTTGTTGGTCTTCCTTTACTGAAAATGAGTTGACTTTTTTCTTCTTTCGTTTCGTTTATTTTACAATTTGGAACTTTATCATCACCTTTGGGATATTTTCATGGGGCTTTGGTTTTTAGTGCTGTCGCTGTTGGGTCTTAAAGAAGAAAACAAACAGAAATCAGATCCATTTCAGCTCCTTGCAGGGATTGTTACTTATTATGATTGTGTTCAGAGGCGGCGTTGTTGCTGCATCACGGCTGCTGTTGCATTTTGGGGTGACGCACACATTAAGTGTCGGTTTGCCGCTGCTAATTGACATTGTATACAATGCCACATATCACAACGTCGTTGTGACTTTACGACTTCTAGGCTTTGACAGCAAAATAAAAATGTAAGCCAGCCAAGCAGCCAACCGGTCGTTTAGTGGCATAAGGATAATTTCGACGATTGTTTAAATAATTTTTCTTGGCAGAAGGCATTGTCTTCCAACGTAAGTAAGCAAAAACGGAAATTCAATGTTTTAACACAAACTGTGGTAAAGGATAAGGATATCAATGGACAGTTATAGTTTAAAACAACTTTCTATGAACTATTTATTTTACCATAACCATTGGTCTCGCATTGCGAATGATGCCTCATATGTTGGACACTCCTGATTAACATTAATACTCAAAATGTCAACATGAGAACTAAATGAATTTTTCATAATTGTTTCGTGAATAAGTTGTGTGTACCCACATTCAAAAATTGATTACTGAATTGAAATGCAAATATTTACACGCACATGCGAAAAGAGAACAACTTTAGCGTGGAAGATGTTCAAGACGACGCCGATGCTGACTCTGATGACAGTCAGATTTACTTCGTTAGTGGCTCTGATGATGATGACGACGATGATGATGAAGCCAATAAAGCAAACAGCTCTGTAAGTCATACATAAGTGTTTCAGATTTTGCCAGTATCTTTGGCATAAGGCAGTAGTTATTTACACACATTTGTTAACACAAAGCCTCAAAGCGCGGGCGATGGGGGAAGAGAGAGAGAGAACGAGAGTGAGGGCGACAGTCAGTTCACAAAGATTTGACCAGAAGTCACAGAGATGATAATTGTTTTCAAGTTGGTGGCCCTGGTTGCGCAAAACATAACGAAACAGTTGAAGAAGTTGACAAACAAATATCAATAACAAAAGTAAACACTGAAAAGGTTTTATTTTCTTTTCCCAATAAATGTTCACAATACTGGACTGAAATCGAAATTAAAGTGAATGTAAAATGAAATGAATCTTCCAGCGCAAATTCAATGTCAATACCTAAAGTGTACTTTTTAGAGCACGCATTCATGGCTTGTCTCAGAAGGTGGTTTAAGTAACGGAAAGAACTTAAGTAAACTAAGAACTGGTAGGTTTCTACAACATCATTCAACAAAATTCCACAATTTTCGATACATTGGAGCAATGACGCAGCCAAAATGCCTACTTAGCAAAGTTTCTTTCTACTTCGTCCTTCGAATTAATTATGACGGCGGCGACCTAACAAAGAAGATACAAAAAAGTTCACAAAAAATTTTATTTGTTTTTCAACATAATCTCCCTTTGAAACGAGACATTTTTTCTAGCAATATTCAATAGTTTCTATACCCTGTTTATAGTAAGAACTGTTAAACCCCTTAAAATAGGCATCAACCGCAGGCTCCACCTCTTCATTCTAGGCAAATCTTTTACCACCGAGCCATTTTTTCAAGTTTGGAATTAGAAAATGGTCCGCTAAATAGCTAAATCTGGCGAATAAGGGGCGCGGTGAAGCAATTCAAACTTTAATTCATTAATTTTGGCCATCGCAATAGTGAATGTATGAACTGGAGCATTGTTTCACGTGTTATTCCACACTTTCATTTTAGACAAATGCGGCCTTTTTCCATAACTTCGTCACCCAAGCGCTGCAGTAAATTAGTATAATATTTGGCGTTGATGGTTTTTGCTTTTTGGAGATAATCAATAAAGATAATCCCATGCGTATATCAAAAAAACAGATGCCATGACCTTGTCTGCAGATGGAACCGTCTTCGCCTTCTTTAGACACGATTCTCCCATTCCAGTCCACTGCTTTATCTGTTTGATTCTCTCAGGTATGAAGTAATAGATCCATGTCTCATCCATGGTTGTAAAACAAACACTCTATTGAAACATTTTCACTATATTTTTTTTTTGTGCTCTATTGAAAGCACACGCGGCACCCATCTTTCGCACAGTCTTCTTATGTTCAAATCTCCGGTCAATATATGATGTATAGCTTTTTTCGAAATGCCTATCATTTCAGCTAGATCATGCATCTTCAGCCGACGATCATCCAATATCATTTTAGTGATTTTCTTAACCGTGTATTACGTGGATCGATTACTATAGTGTTCGTCTTGGCAACTCGTACGGCCTCGTTTGAACTCTGCTACTTAATATTTTACAGTCGTAAATGAAAGAGCAGACTTTCCGCGAGTAAATCTTGGTTTAACTGACTGACACCTTTCAAGTCGAAATATTGAATTATATAACGGTGACCAATTTTTCCCATGTTTACAAATTCACTCATATCGTTTACTTTTGATGGCTCAAATAAAAATACTAAACAACGTGGCGCCTTGAAACTTAAAATGTACGAGTTTTTTTTCAAATTATTTGCACCATCTACATGTCGGCTGGTTTTGGGGCAACCCTCGTAATAACAATTTTACTTCATTTGTTTTTAATTTGCAAAAATGCTTCATTACACAGAAAGACAACTTATTTGTCATTTGGTGCAGTGGATTCACAAATTGACTTAAATTAAACCAGACATAGAGATTTTAAAAACGTTTACCTTTACAATTTTAGGCGGAAGAAATGATTGTGGGAAGAACGGGAGAGAGAGTATAGAAAGATACAGAGAAAGAGGTAGATCTACCAATAGATCAAAAGCAAAGGGTATGGAACAAAAATCTTAGTCTTTCCTCCTGTGAAGACAGCGATATAAATCTGGTACAGGGATAGAAGTGAAGCCCGAAAACTCTACCAAAAGACCAGGAGTAAAGGATATGGAACGGGGTTTCCCTTCTGTATGGAAAGCGAGGAAATCTGATCACAGATACGCAGAGTGTGCTGCAATTATGAAGAAAGCATTTTTATAACTTTCTAGCTCCAGTAGGCAGTGAAGAAATCAAGCCAATTAACGACGATGACATAAATTGCCCAGCTCCGAGCCAAATAGAGATAATAAAGCTACCGTCGCTAATGGCTTGCCGGCGGAGCTGTTTAACGCCGGTGTCGATGACAAACAGCATACATCAGCTTTTAAATATGATTTGATTCGAAAAATGAATGCCCGATTATCGGAATTTGACTGTACTATGCCCTGTACTCAAAAAAGTTGATAAAGGTGTGTGCAAAAACTATCGCGGTATCAGTCTCTTATCCATTGTTTATAAGGTCCTGCCAAGTGTGATATGTGAAAGAATAAAGCCGATTCTAGCTGACCTAATTGAGCCTTACCAGTATGTCTTTAGACTTGGCAAAGCAACAAATGACCGGATATCCACACTACGGCAAATTCTGGAGAAGGTTCAAGAAAAACAGATTGACAAATACCATCTTTTCGTCGCTTATAAAGCTGCCTTGGACTGTCCGGTATGGCAAAACTATATGAGGCCTTGTTTGAGTTTGGAATTCTCGCGAACCTTACACGTCTTTGCAAGATAACACTGACTAACATGAAGTCTGCAGTAAAGATAGGCAAAAATTTTAGTGAGCGTTTTTGCACCAAATAAGAATTTAAACAGAGCAACAGCCTATCGTGAGACATCCTCATCGTACTGTGGGAGATGATTAAGAGGAAAGCTGCACGGTTAACATGATTGGTACCATCTTTAAGCCATGTGTTACTCGCAAATGCAGACGATATAGACATTATTGTCGAACCAATGCAGAATGTTACTGCAGCCTTCTCAAGCATTGAGAAGGAGTCAACAATACTGCGTCTGGCGCTAAACGAGGACAAAACAAAGTAACAAAAAGTCTGCTCGTTGGGGAATCTGTGTGAACGTTGATAACTATAATTTTATATTGGTGAATGAATTCATTTATCTCGGTTCCGCTATTAAAAAAATGAATGATGCCAGCAAGGAGATAAAAAGCAGAGCATTGCTTGCTAACAGATCTTACTATGGGCGAAGCAAGCTATTCAATGACAAATCCCTTTCTCGACACACAGAAATCCGACTGTACTAGATGTTCGTTTTACCAGCCTTGCTGTATGGCATAGAATCCTGGTTTACGACATAAGTGCATGAATCAATGCTGGGAGCTTCCGAAAGGCAAATACTCCGGAAAATATATAGAGCCACCATCGTTAACGGAGAGTATAGACGTCACATGAACAATGAGCTGTATGAGCTGCATACTGACATCAACGTGGTCAAGCGCATCAATATACAGTGAAGGCGTTGGTTGGATCATATTGTGCGGATAGACCCAAACGCTGTAGCACGAAAAGTTTTCGACAACGAATTCGACCGACGACACAGAAGAGAGTGACCAAAACTCAGTTGGAAGAATTATGCTTTTAAAGTAATAATAGTAAAGTAGTAAAAACTAAATTGGCCATTATTAATATTTTCTCAAGTTTACAATCTTCTGGTGTCTTCCATAGAAAATTATAGTTTCAAGAAAAAGCACTTCAAACGATTAATTTTGATACTAGGCTTTAATAAATTTAAACTAGTAGTATGGAAGAAATTATTCTGGTTTTTTTTTTTATTTGAGCCATCAAAAATAAACTATCTCCGTGAATTTGTAGACATGGAAAAAATTGGTCATCGTTATGTAATTCAATATTTCCATTTGAAAGGTCTTAGTCTTAGTCCAACCAATATTAAAGCCGAACTAGATTCTATTCCGGGGGAGTCTGCTCCTTCGTTTTCAACTGTGAAATACTTGGTAACAAAGTTTAAATGCCGCCGTACGAGCTGCCAAGACGACCGAATTGAGTTGTCCTCGCAAGATTCGGTTAAGAAAATCCACAAAATGGTATTGGATGGCCGTCGATGATCGGCTGAAGGGGCGTAAGTTAGCTGAAATGATAGGTATTTCAATAAGTGATCGTATGTTGATCGAAAATTTGCAGATGAGAAAGCTGTGCGCAAAATGGGTGCCGCGCTTGCTTTCAATACAGCAAAAACAGCGTCGTGAAGATGTTTCAGCAGAGCTCAGTTCAATTTGACGATGTTTCACCGCAATAAAGCCGAATTTTGGCGTCGATTTATAACCATGAATCCACTACTTTACACCTGAGAAAAAGCAACATTCAAAGCATTGGACTGAAATGGGAGAATCGAGTCCATAGAAAGCGAAAACAATTCCATCTGCAGGCAAGGATATGGCGTCTGTTTTT
>JAHXMU010034138.1:20571-31420 GCA_019455685.1 Philornis downsi | reverse complement strand
CCCAAACTTAACTAACTATGGCATGTATGCAGAGAGCTGTTACATATGACAGGTAAACCTCAATGAGTGCGGCCGTAGTGTCTAGAATATCAATGGGCGCTTTTGTTCTTTGTTAGTTAACATTCAGCAAATTGGCTGTTAGTTGATTTCAAGCACTTCTATCATGCATATAATTGTAGGTTCGACACCCGATGCAAGTATACATCTCTCTAGCGGTCAACGGTCATATTGATTTGCTAACAAACATTTCGAGTATTCGAAGAAACGACAAGTATAGTATAATTTTTTTCCAACTGAAGTTCGATATCATCAAACTTTAGCTCACTTTCAGTGAGTCTAAAGAGAAGAATGCATTCAAGTTCTATGAATATGAGAATTTCTTGATAAACAAAGTCAGAATTCCAAAAAACGGAAGTTATTTCTCAGCATACCGATTTAGTTTGGTGGGATTGCAATACTTTTGGGTATATATGTACATATATATATGAATTTATGATGGGCGGGATAAGTATTTTCATAACAATAAGCTCAGCAGGCCTTTTAATTTTTAATGCCTTCCTTATGGACAATGGCCTACCTTAAAATGTCAATGCCCTGCCTTAAAGAAGTCATCGACTAAGATAAGACGCTAAATAAACGGTTTGTTCATAGTTTGAAAACAAAAAAAAAATATTTTAATTTACCGCACCAATTGCACTACAATAAGAAATTCAAATAACTTTTTCTAATCAATGCACGAAAGCTGTTTATTTCCGGAACCCACGTTTGCATATTCTAGGATATAAATCCTAAATTTATCATCCCCACTGCAATTAAGACATGTAAAGTAAAAGACACGTAAAAAAGTTCACAATTGTAATGAGATTTTTCATAACAATAAGCTCAGCAGGCCTTTAAATTTTTAATGCCTTCCTTATGGACAATGGCCTACCTTAAAATGTCAATGCCCTGCCTTAAAGAAGTCATCGACTAAGATAAGACGCTAAATAAACGGTTTATTCATAGTTTGAAAACAAAAAACAAATAATTCATTTAATTTACCGCACCAATTGCACTACAATAAGAAATTCAAATAACTTTTTCTAATCCATGTATGAGGAACCCACGTTTAGAAATTCTTGCATATAAATCCTAAATTTATCATCTCCACTGCAATTAAGACATGTAAAGTAAAAAACATATAAAAAAATGTAAACAATTATAATGAGATTGAGTGCTTTAGAGTAAGATTTATGTCGACTGATCTATTAGAGAATTTGATTTGCTAAAGTCAGTTTTTATACTCCCCCCAAACGTGTGAGACGAGTTTGGCTGAACACATAATCTTGTATTTATTGCAAGGTAAAATCTCTAATAAATTCTGGAAACGAATGCTAATCCCCGCTGTTTTTTATATTTGATAAATCTCTTTAGGTAAATATATGTCAGAGTGAACCCATTCCTGCTGAACCATAAAAAGCGCTTCTAAAATTAGCCGACTTGACGTATGGATGGTACCGGTAGTTTGAAAAAAATAACTTTGACAAAAAGTGGCAACCTCATAAAACATATGTTTTCAGGTTCAAAACGCCACGTTGAGCCATCAAAAATAAACGATCTCAGTGGATTTGTAAACATGAAAAAAATTGGTCATCGTTGTGCAATTCAATGCTTCCATTTGAAAGGTCTCAGTCCAACTAATATTAAAGTCGAGGTAGATTCTGGCCTAGGGGAGTTTGTTCCCTCGCCTACGACTGTAAAATATTGGGTATCAGAGTTTAAACAAGGCCGTACGAGCTGCCAAGAAGAACACCGTAGTGGCCGACCAATTGAGGTGTCCACACCAAACACGGTTAAGAAAATTCACAAAATATTATTGGATGATCATCGGCTGAAGGTGCGTGAGCTAGCTGATATGACAGGTATTTCAAAACGTGCTATACACCGTATATTGACCGAAGATTTGAAGATAAGAAAGCTGTGCGTAAAATGGGTGCCGCGCTTGCTTTCCATAGAGCAAAAACAGCGTCGAAAGATGTTTCAGTTGAGTGTTTGGCGATGTTTCAGCGCAATAAAGCTGAATTATTTCATGGATTTATGACCATGGATGAGACATGATTCCACCACTTCACACCTGAGAGAAAGGAGCAATCAAAGCAGTGAAATGGAATGGAAGAATCGTGTCCAAAGAAGGTGAAGATGGTTTCAACTGCAGTCAAGGTCATCTATTTTTTTGGGATGCTCATGGGATTATTTTTATTGATTATCTTCAGAAATGAAAAAACCATCGATGTGAACATTATGCAAATTTGTTGCAGATTTTAGGGGATGAGAAATTATGGAAAGAAGGACGCATTTGGCGAAAAAGAAAGTGTTATTTCATCAACACAATTATCCAGTTTACACATCCACTATTGCGATGACCAGGAAGTAAAGACCGAATTGCTTCATAACACTCCTATTCGCCAGATTTAGTTGCCTCGCACCATTTTCTATTCCAAACTTGAAAAAATGACTCGGAAGTTAAAGATTTGAAAACAATGAAGAGGTAAAGTCTGCAGTTGATGGATATTTTAAAAAGTTTGACAGTTCTTATTATAAATATAGTATAGAAGCTATTGAATATCGCTGGAAAAAGTGTATCGAGTTAAAAGGAGATTATGTTGAAAAATAAAGAAAATTTTTCTCAACTGTTTTATGTCTTCTTTATTACGTCGACTAATTTTTATATTACATTTATTTTATTTTTTTCATTGCATAGAAAATTAACTTTTATTGTATATAACTGATTGGTTTGAAGATGATAGACCGTAAATGATATCCATGCTTCATGCAACAACAACGGTTGGGGTCGCCTCAATTATTGTTTTAATGAACTGCTACAATTCAGTCAAATTCCTTGGTTTCAATTTTTACATCTCTTGCTTGGCATAGCCTTTTGTTTTCAGTCAGCTCAAGTGTGCATGGGAGCCAGCGGAAAGTAAAGTTTCTGAATATTAGTTTGTTTGCGAATTTTTGTTGGAGCTCCGCTTTAACCTGTCTGCCTATGTGTACCATCCAACACCGGTGTAACCACAAGTTTTCACAATTTTATATATTAAGTCTTTATTCTGCCGATAGATGGCTCATGAAGTATTTTTGGATGCTGTGTCCCTATTGCAATCTATGGTGCAGAGAATCATATTTTAAACTAAAATAAGTAATTTAGAAGCTATTTGTCTGTAGTTTTGGTTAATGTAGTTTTAGTCAGCTAGCAAGACATCTATTTTTGTTATTGCTGTGAACTAAAATTTGATTTATTTCGCGACGGTTACGCGTGTTTTCTTTAGCAAAAAACAAAGAATTGAAAGGATAATAAAAAACAGCAACTTTTCTCAAAACAGATAAAAGCACAAGACACAATTTCGCCTTAATGAAGCAAGTTGGTAATTTACTATGACGTTCATTCTGATATTACACAAGTTAGATATCATACAAATCAAGTTATCTTAGACATGTATCATAAATAAAAAAAAATAGGGCATTTACAGCGACACAAAAGGTCGCAGATTCAGTCAAGAAAGATTCTACTTTTTGCCATCCTTGTCAAAAATATTTACCTCGGGGAAGCAACAGACATCGTGTAAAAATACCACTAATCCAAAAACTGATCTTCCAAAGCACGACAAGTCTATTTCTCTTGGAATATCCGTAACTAAATCCAAAACGGTACGTATTGTATTTTAGTATAATTTCTAGTTGTAAACGTATTAGCTTTAGGTGAAAATTGTATTTTGAAGGAAGAGCAAGAAACAGCTTTATTTCAGAACATTTGAAAGATCCAAATTCGAAGTAGGCTCTCACAAAATTCAACATATCGTTCTCCAGAAATTCGAAATCAAATAATTCAAGCATTGGTTCAAGAAGTATAAAGTTCCGTTGTTAAGATATTAACGAATCTGATGTAAACGGGTGTACTACAATGGAAGATAGGACGAAGATATTGTAATAGCAATACTCTACGATAAGGATGGAATCGCCAGCGAGTGTTTGTTGACAATTGCAACAACTGAATACTTTTACGGAATTAATGTTAAATACCATTAGGGACAATAACTTGGATCACTCTCTCATCTTCTTCTTATGTGGTGACTGGAATAGACAGCCTTACCTATTTTATGCCGCTGTAACTATCATTGGCATTTGACAGTCATTAGCGCTATTTAGGAAATGATCCTCGTATTTTTTAACCAATGCATTATGTTCCATGAATAACTACTTATCGTTCATCGACTTGCAAGCGTTAGACAAAATTAACAATGACGATGTTAACGCCACTCATCCGTCGTTCTAATCGTTTTAAGATTTGCTCTAAATTGAAGGCGGTTCCACTTTTTGAATGTCTCTGATTGTGCCACCACTAACTGTGTACACGAAAGTGTACACGATACCGAACGCCATTGACTGTCTTGCGTTGTTGTTGGGACACCCTTTCCTTTCTTTTTTGCGACAGCCAGCGCCCCTTTGGGGCACTCAAACTAAACTCGAAAGGATTAGTCGAAGTACCTTTGAGATAAGAAGCAAGTCCCCTTGGAAAATTTTCTCAGGGCCCGCTTCCTCTCTCAGCCAAAGTACCTTTGAAGTCACTTGGCATGAAGTGAGCTTCAACCCGTTTACGAGTGAGGCCTATCTAGGATACCTCAGATAGACAATGAACAGTGTTTTCCAAGTTCCCGACTTACCTTCAAAAGACCCTGAAGCAACGGAAAAACACTAAAAACACACTTTTCGGGCAACCACAGCCAGCACGATGCTTCCACAAGGGGTCCAACGCTACGACCAGCCTAGAACAATGTTCCTGGGGCTCCTTGTTTCCCGTGCTACCAGAAGAGAAGAACCCTCTGGTCTGGGTTTCGCAGACAAAAGCTGATCCAGTTTTGTTATATCATACCTCGCATGGAACTGGTCGTCCATTATATACGCCATAAATTTTCAATGTCCGAGAAGAAATATCGACACAACAATAAATGTCATGCTCTTCTAGTCTATTAACCATATCTCTCTATGAAAGACCTCCATGGTAGTACGACTATACAACAGAAAATATAAATCTCCCGATATCTCTCAACGGCTTCTATATGGTCGTTCCTGTTGCCAGGGCTAAATGTGGTGCATTTGGAGGGGTGGTTACTAATTGACCGATCTGAAAAAAAATGTATAAAGTTTTCTCTCTGCGAGTTGAATGTTGCCAGACCTTTAAAACAATGGATCATTGTACGAGATTCATCTGTAGTCTTGGCAGCACTAAACTGTTGCCATTAGCCTTTCGGTTATTTAAGACAACGACAATCGATGAGTTTTGTTGTCTCGAGCAGAGGCGGCAGCGGTGGCACCGTTGCAGTGCTTCAAGCTTCTAAGGGAGAGAGCGAACGCTTCAAGTGAAGTGAATTATATTGTGTGCGACAATTGTTCTTTGTTTGTTTGTTTGTTGGTCTTCCTTTACTGAAAATGAGTTGACTTTTTTCTTCTTTCGTTTCGTTTATTTTACAATTTGGAACTTTATCATCACCTTTGGGATATTTTCATGGGGCTTTGGTTTTTAGTGCTGTCGCTGTTGGGTCTTAAAGAAGAAAACAAACAGAAATCAGATCCATTTCAGCTCCTTGCAGGGATTGTTACTTATTATGATTGTGTTCAGAGGCGGCGTTGTTGCTGCATCACGGCTGCTGTTGCATTTTGGGGTGACGCACACATTAAGTGTCGGTTTGCCGCTGCTAATTGACATTGTATACAATGCCACATATCACAACGTCGCTGTGACTTTACGACTTCTAGGCTTTGACAGCAAAATAAAAATGTAAGCCAGCCAAGCAGCCAACCGGTCGTTTAGTGGCATAAGGATAATTTCGACGATTGTTTAAATAATTTTTCTTGGCAGAAGGCATTGTCTTCCAACGTAAGTAAGCAAAAACGGAAATTCAATGTTTTAAAACAAACTGTGGTAAAGGATAAGGATATCGATGGAAAGGCATAGTTTAAAACAATTTTCTATAAACTATTTATTTTACCATAACCATTGGTCTCGCATTGCGAATGATGCCTCATATGTTGGACACTCCTGATTAACATTAATACTCAAAATGTCAACATGAGAACTAAATGAATTTTTCATAATTGTTTCGTGAATAAGTTGTGTGTACCCACATTCAAAAATTGATTACTGAATTGAAATGCAAATATTTACACGCACATGCGAAAAGAGAACAACTTTAGCGTGGAAGATGTTCAAGACGACGCCGATGCTGACTCTGATGACAGTCAGATTTTCTTCGTTAGTGGCTCTGATGATGATGACGACGATGATGATGAAGCCAATAAAGCAAACAGCTCTGTAAGTCATACATAAGTGTTTCAGATTTTGCCAGTATCTTTGGCATAAGGCAGTAGTTATTTACACACATTTGTTAACACAAAGCCTCAAAGCGCGGGCGATGGGGGAAGAGAGAGAGAGAGAGAGAGAAAGAGAGTGAGGGCGACAGTCAGTTCACAAAGATTTGACCAGAAGTCACAGAGATGATAATTGTTTTCAAGTCGGTGGCCCTGGTTGCGCAAAACATAACGAAACAGTTGAAGAAGTTGACAAACAAATATCAATAACAAAAGTAAACACTGAAAAGGTTTTATTTTCTTTTCGCAATAAATGTTCACAATACTGGACTGAAATCGAAATTAAAGTGAATGTAAAATGAAACGAATCTTCCAGCGCAAATTCAATGTCAATACCTAAAGTGTACTTTTTAGAGCATGCATTCATGGCTTGTCTCAGAAGGTGGTTTAAGTAACGGAAAGAGCTTAAGTAAACTAAGAACTGGTAGGTTTCGGCAACACCATTCAACAAAATTCCACAATTTTCGATACATTGGAGCTACCAATGACGCAGTCAAATTGCCTATTTAGCAAGGTTTCTTTCTACTTCGTCCTTCGAATTAATTATGACGGCGGCGACCTAACAAAGAAGATACAAAAAAGTTCACAAAAAATTTTATTTGTTTTTCAACATAATCTCCCTTTGAAACGAGACATTTTTTCTAGCAATATTCAATAGTTTCTATACCCTGTTTATAGTAAGAACTGTTAAACCCCTTAAAATAGGCATCAACCGCAGGCTCCACCTCTTCATTCTAGGCAAATCTTTTACCACCGAGCCATTTTTTCAAGTTTGGAATTAGAAAATGGTCCGCTAAATAGCTAAATCTGGCGAATAAGGGGCGCGGTGAAGCAATTCAAACTTTAATTCATTAATTTTGGCCATCGCAATAGTGAATGTATGAACTGGAGCATTGTTTCACGTGTTATTCCACACTTTCATTTTAGACAAATGCGGCCTTTTTCCATAACTTCGTCACCCAAGCGCTGCAGTAAATTATTATAATATTTGGCGTTGATGGTTTTTGCTTTTTGGAGATAATCAATAAAGATAATCCCATGCGTATATCAAAAAAACAGATGCCATGACCTTGTCTGCAGATGGAACCGTCTTCGCCTTCTTTAGACACGATTCTCCCATTCCAGTCCACTGCTTTATCTGTTTGATTCTCTCAGGTATGAAGTAATAGATCCATGTCTCATCCATGGTTGTAAAACAAACACTCTATTGAAACATTTTCACTATATTTTTTTTTTGTGCTCTATTGAAAGCACACGCGGCACCCATCTTTCGCACAGTCTTCTTATGTTCAAATCTCCGGTCAATATATGATGTATAGCTTTTTTCGAAATGCCTATCATTTCAGCTAGATCATGCATCTTCAGCCGACGATCATCCAATATCATTTTAGGGATTTTCTTAACCGTGTATTACGTGGATCGATTACTATAGTGTTCGTCTTGGCAACTCGTACGGCCTCGTTTGAACTCTGCTACTTAATATTTTACAGTCGTAAATGAAAGAGCAGACTTTCCGCGAGTAAATCTTGGTTTAACTGACTGACACCTTTCAAGTCGAAATATTGAATTATATAACGGTGACCAATTTTTCCCATGTTTACAAATTCACTCATATCGTTTACTTTTGATGGCTCAAATAAAAATACTAAACAACGTGGCGCCTTGAAACTTAAAATGTACGAGTTTTTTTTCAAATTATTTGCACCATCTACATGTCGGCTGGTTTTGGGGCAACCCTCGTAATAACAATTTTACTTCATTTGTTTTTAATTTGCAAAAATGCTTCATTACACAGAAAGACAACTTATTTGTCATTTGGTGCAGTGGATTCACAAATTGACTTAAATTAAACCAGACATAGAGATTTTAAAAACGTTTACCTTTACAATTTTAGGCGGAAGAAATGATTGTGGGAAGAACGGGAGAGAGAGTATAGAAAGATACAGAGAAAGAGGTAGATCTACCAATAGATCAAAAGCAAAGGGTATGGAACAAAAATCTTAGTCTTTCCTCCTGTGAAGACAGCGATATAAATCTGGTACAGGGATAGAAGTGAAGCCCGAAAACTCTACCAAAAGACCAGGAGTAAAGGATATGGAACGGGGTTTCCCTTCTGTATGGAAAGCGAGGAAATCTGATCACAGATACGCAGAGTGTGCTGCAATTATGAAGAAAGCATTTTTATAACTTTCTAGCTCCAGTAGGCAGTGAAGAAATCAAGCCAATTAACGACGATGACATAAATTGCCCAGCTCCGAGCCAAATAGAGATAATAAAGCTACCGTCGCTAATGGCTTGCCGGCGGAGCTGTTTAACGCCGGTGTCGATGACAAACAGCATACATCAGCTTTTAAATATGATTTGATTCGAAAAATGAATGCCCGATTATCGGAATTTGACTGTACTATGCCCTGTACTCAAAAAAGTTGATAAAGGTGTGTGCAAAAACTATCGCGGTATCAGTCTCTTATCCATTGTTTATAAGGTCCTGCCAAGTGTGATATGTGAAAGAATAAAGCCGATTCTAGCTGACCTAATTGAGCCTTACCAGTATGTCTTTAGACTTGGCAAAGCAACAAATGACCGGATATCCACACTACGGCAAATTCTGGAGAAGGTTCAAGAAAAACAGATTGACAAATACCATCTTTTCGTCGCTTATAAAGCTGCCTTGGACTGTCCGGTATGGCAAAACTATATGAGGCCTTGTTTGAGTTTGGAATTCTCGCGAACCTTACACGTCTTTGCAAGATAACACTGACTAACATGAAGTCTGCAGTAAAGATAGGCAAAAATTTTAGTGAGCGTTTTTGCACCAAATAAGAATTTAAACAGAGCAACAGCCTATCGTGAGACATCCTCATCGTACTGTGGGAGATGATTAAGAGGAAAGCTGCACGGTTAACATGATTGGTACCATCTTTAAGCCATGTGTTACTCGCAAATGCAGACGATATAGACATTATTGTCGAACCAATGCAGAATGTTACTGCAGCCTTCTCAAGCATTGAGAAGGAGTCAACAATACTGCGTCTGGCGCTAAACGAGGACAAAACAAAGTAACAAAAAGTCTGCTCGTTGGGGAATCTGTGTGAACGTTGATAACTATAATTTTATATTGGTGAATGAATTCATTTATCTCGGTTCCGCTATTAAAAAAATGAATGATGCCAGCAAGGAGATAAAAAGCAGAGCATTGCTTGCTAACAGATCTTACTATGGGCGAAGCAAGCTATTCAATGACAAATCCCTTTCTCGACACACAGAAATCCGACTGTACTAGATGTTCGTTTTACCAGCCTTGCTGTATGGCATAGAATCCTGGTTTACGACATAAGTGCATGAATCAATGCTGGGAGCTTCCGAAAGGCAAATACTCCGGAAAATATATAGAGCCACCATCGTTAACGGAGAGTATAGACGTCACATGAACAATGAGCTGTATGAGCTGCATACTGACATCAACGTGGTCAAGCGCATCAATATACAGTGAAGGCGTTGGTTGGATCATATTGTGCGGATAGACCCAAACGCTGTAGCACGAAAAGTTTTCGACAACGAATTCGACCGACGACACAGAAGAGAGTGACCAAAACTCAGTTGGAAGAATTATGCTTTTAAAGTAATAATAGTAAAGTAGTAAAAACTAAATTGGCCATTATTAATATTTTCTCAAGTTTACAATCTTCTGGTGTCTTCCATAGAAAATTATAGTTTCAAGAAAAAGCACTTCAAACGATTAATTTTGATACTAGGCTTTAATAAATTTAAACTAGTAGTATGGAAGAAATTATTCTGGTTTTTTTTTTATTTGAGCCATCAAAAATAAACTATCTCCGTGAATTTGTAGACATGGAAAAAATTGGTCATCGTTATGTAATTCAATATTTCCATTTGAAAGGTCTTAGTCTTAGTCCAACCAATATTAAAGCCGAACTAGATTCTATTCCGGGGGAGTCTGCTCCTTCGTTTTCAACTGTGAAATACTTGGTAACAAAGTTTAAATGCCGCCGTACGAGCTGCCAAGACGACCGAATTGAGTTGTCCTCGCAAGATTCGGTTAAGAAAATCCACAAAATGGTATTGGATGGCCGTCGATGATCGGCTGAAGGGGCGTAAGTTAGCTGAAATGATAGGTATTTCAATAAGTGATCGTATGTTGATCGAAAATTTGCAGATGAGAAAGCTGTGCGCAAAATGGGTGCCGCGCTTGCTTTCAATACAGCAAAAACAGCGTCGTGAAGATGTTTCAGCAGAGCTCAGTTCAATTTGACGATGTTTCACCGCAATAAAGCCGAATTTTGGCGTCGATTTATAACCATGAATCCACTACTTTACACCTGAGAAAAAGCAACATTCAAAGCATTGGACTGAAATGGGAGAATCGAGTCCATAGAAAGCGAAAACAATTCCATCTGCAGGCAAGGATATGGCGTCTGTTTTT
>JAHXMU010034137.1:44033-59460 GCA_019455685.1 Philornis downsi | reverse complement strand
AACGATGCAAACTATAAAAACGAAAAACATATTTTCGCTTACATTAAAATTTAGAGATATTACAGAAATTTCCAAAAATCGCTATTTTGCAAAATCGTTATAGATAGTGAATTATAATGAATTTTGAAATTTGGATTGGACGGAAATGTGCGCCTAGATTTAGTTGTTTTTAGATATTGAGTACTTTGAAAAAAAGTCGCTATTACGAAAATTTGGTATAGCTTTTAATACATATGAAATTTGGAAATAGTACTTAGATGGTAAGATCCAGTTTAATGATGCAAACCATAAAAGCGAACAACATTTTTTCGCTTACATTAAGATTTAGAGAAATTTCCAAAAATCGCTATTTTGAAAAATCGCTATAACTTGTAAACTATAATGTATTTTGAAATTTGGATTGGATGCAAATGTGCGTCTACATAAGACCAATAATAATCACCAATAAACTCGAATGAATTTTGAAATTTGGATTGGACGTAAATGTCCGCCTACATTTTGTCGTTTTGAGATATTGTCTACTGTGCAAAAAGTCGCTATTATGGAAATTTTGATATAACTTTTAAAACATGTGACATTTTGAAATGATACTTAGACGGCAAGATCCACTTTAGTTATGTAAACCATAAACACAAAAAAAACATATTCTTACTTTCATTAGTATTTTGAACGGCGGCCCCAAAACTAGCCGACGTAACAAAGAAGACACAAAAAAGTTGGGTACAATTTTCTTCCTATTTCAACATATTCTCCTTTTAGTTTGATACACTTTTTTCTGCGATATACAATATCTTTTATATCCTCTTTATAGTAAGAACTGTCAAACTCCTTGAAGTAGTCATCAACCGCAGACTCCAGCCCTTCATTGCTGGCAAATCTTTTACCACCGAACTATTTTTTTAAATTTGAATCTGACGAACAAGGTGCATATAGAAGCAATTCCAACTTTAATTCATTAATTTTGGCATTGTCTTGATGAAACAACACTTTGCCAAAAGCGAAATTTCATCACCTAAACACTGCAATAAATTAGCATAATATTCCCCGTTGATGGTTTTTTTATTGTAAAGATAATCAATAAAAATTATCCCTTGCGACTCCCAAAAAACAGACGTCTTGAACTTGCATGCAGATGGTATCATCTTCGCTTTCTTTACCACACGGTTCTTACATTCCAGTCCACTGCTTTGACTGTTCCTTTGTCTCAGGTGTGAAGTGGTGGATCCATGTTTCATTCATGGCTATAAATCGACGCAAAAATGTATTTATCGGCTTTATTGCGGTGAAACATTGTCAAACACTTTACTGAAACATCTTCACGACGCTGTCTTTACTCTATTGAATGTCGGGTTTGCCTTTAATAGAACGAAAACATTATCATAAAGATATTTCAATGGAGTGTTTGGCGATGTTTCATCGCTATAAAAGCAAATTTTTGCGTCGATTTATAACCATGGATGAGAGATGGGTCCATCACTTCACACCTGAGATAAAGGAACAGTCTCAGGTTTGTAAAGAAAACAGACCAAATGAAAAAACTTGCCAGAAATGGTTTAAAAGATTTTCTATGGGCGACCTCTAAGTAACGGACGCTCCTAGATCAAGACGATCAAAAGAAATTGTTTTCGAGGAGGTGAGAGATTTAATTATTGTTAATTACCGTGCAACAGTTAGAGAAATAGCTGAAATAATAAAAAAAATATCAGTCTTAACCGTTCACAGGATTATAAAAAAACTCGGGTTTGTGAGCAACCTCGATGTGTGGGTACCTCACTCTGTCACCGAGGCCAAACGCCTGAATCGCGTTGACGTCTGCGATAACCTAAGGATAAGAAATAATAAGACACCATTTCTGAAGAACCTCATCACAGAGGATGAAAGATTGACAGTCTGCAACAATGTAACGCAGAAAAGACCATGGGGGAAACCAAATGAACCCTCTCAATCCACCTCAAAAGCGGGCCAGCGATTTATAACCATGGATGAGACATGAGTCTACCACTTCACACCCGATATAAAGGAACAGTCTTAGGTTCTGTATCAATATAGTCAATTTCGCAAGTTTCTCGATTATATTCTAAACGATCTTGAAGCGAAAAAAGGGCTAAAATCATGTTATAACATTTCTCTCGTCATTAGAGGGTTGTTTTAAATCGACTGGCGTCTCGCATACTCGTATAACTAATAAACTCATCATTGACGCACTATGATTCGCGTTGAACCGAATTATATACTAAACTGCTACATCATCATTAGGCGTTAAATTCACCAAAGTATACCAAGTTACAAAACAGTTCAAGGCAACGTGATCATGGACAACTTCCGCCATCAAGCACTGTAATTTTCCAATAATAAACGGTCAAGTGTTAACAAAAATTAATTACTTTTAAGTGGTTCACATTCCGACGAAAACAACCCTAATGCAGGCAATGGCGTTGGAACAAATGGTGTTGGAGATGGCTGGCCCAGTGGCTGCGGTTTAATATGATAATTGCCACAGATTTGTTACACCATGGACGCAACACGAGTACAGGAAACAGCTCAACACATGGATTTTTGGCGCATTTTCCTATCAATTCAATGGGATTTGACATCATTTATCACACATAACATGTTTCTGAATTCGCAGACTTCTTATCTTTGACACCAACAGATTTTCGATAAGATTCTGCTGTTTCAATGCAATTTCATGCTTAAAAACAGGTTGCGAAGAGAAGTCGTGCAACTGGCCGCCGTAGTACTTTCCCGTTGAGCTGCATTGTGAAGGAGTGTGAATTTTCCCGTAGGTGGGCGGCAACTAAGCGAGAGTAAGAAAAGAAACCGAAAAAACGCTTGTAGGAGAAAACAAAGAATTCAGTGCCCAACTATTGTTTGCAATAATAGGCTAGGAAAATGCGAACAATGGCTGTTGAGCGGTGGTGTGAGGTTTACTTGCACACTTATCGGACACTAAGCAGCACATGGTGTGCTGGCCCGTCTGCCAGTGGGTGTTGAAAATTGCAACACAAAAACAATGCTGAAGTAGTGCAACAGTACTGCGTACTGTTTTTGTAGTTGCATTTCATTGTTTGCACACAGACATGGAGGCGCTACACAGAGGTTCACGCTGAAGTTGCAGCAGTACCACGAGTGCATTCTGGCTATCGTTTGTTTTTTTGTGGCTGCAATTTTACACTGTCCTGGTGCTCTATTTGTATTGAAAATTTTAAGGTTAAATAGTTTTCAATTGTTTTCTAAATGATTTCCAATGAAGCCCAACTAATTGCCAAAGAATATGTTTTGCACGCACTCTCAAGAAATGAGCGGAGTCTTAACTTAAAGTGTTTTGACAAATATCCTTTCGAATGTTAGGAGGGAAAAGAAATCACGCCAATTTATTTATTTTTCTTTTTTTAATTGTCCAAGTGAAACAATTGAATTTCTAATTGTAATTAATTGTCCTTTATCAAAATAAAGGAGAACATTAACTGCAGTGTTTCAAAAGTCGGTTATCTTTAATGTGCCCAACAATCTTTAAAGTGCATGAAATCGAAGAGATCGGCTCTAATATGATGATGCTGGTTCTTAAGTGGGTGCTGGTTTACGCCAACTGTTCATTGGAATTCTTTACATACATATTTCTGTTTCTGAGAGAAACTATTCTTGCACAGCTTGAAGCCAAGGCACGTTTCAGAAAAAGAGCATTTTAAAAGGTCTAATGCGTCTATTCTTTGTCAAAAACAGCCATTTGTCAATGGATTGCTGATTTCAAACGAGGCCGGACCGACACCGATGATACTGAATGCAGTGAATATCTAATAGACAAGCAAAACCATCAAAAAAAAAATTTGAAATTTAATATCAATATTCGAAAAATGAAATTGCAAAATGCCTCACATCCTGCCCAACTCACCATCCGCATAATCTTCCAACACACAATGCTCTGCATCACAAGTCGATGGTTACGAAGGCAAAATTGTATGAATTGAAGTTCTAATCGCTATCCTATCCATCACATTCTCACCGGATCTGGTCCCAGAGAATACAAAATTGTACGAATTCTTCTAATTGCTATCTTATCCATCGCGTTACTTCCGGATTTGGTCCCCACGAAGAAAACATTGCATGAGTTAAAGTTCTAAATGTTATCCTATCCAATGCATTCTCTCCGGGTCTGATCCCCGTGAAGGCAAGATTGTATGAGTTAAAGTTCTAATTCTTATCGCATTCCCTCCGCATCTGTCTTAGCGAAGACAAAACTGTACAAGTTTCAGTTCTAACTGCTGTCCTATCCTTCGCGTTCTTTCCGAAACTGGTCACCATTAAGGAAATATTGCATGACTTGAAGTTCTAATTGTTATCGCATCCAATGCATTCTCTCCGGCTCTGGTCCCCGTGAAGGCAAAATTGTATGACTTGAAGTTCTAATTGTTTCTTATCCATGGCGTTCTCCCCGGATCTGGTCCCCACGAAGGCAAAATTGTATGAGTTGAAGTTCTAATTGCTATCCCATACAGTACGTTTTTTCTCTGGATCTGGTCTTAGTGAAGGCAAAATTGTATGAGCTGAATCTCTAATTGCTATCCTATTCACTACGTTATTTCCAGATCTGGTCACCTCGAAGTCAAAATTGCATGAGTTGAATTTATAATTGTTTTCCTAGCCATCGCCTTCTTTCCTGATCTGGGAAGGCAAAATTGCATGAGTCTAGGTTCTAAGCCTCTAATGCCTATCCTATCCATCGCGTTCTTTACGGGTATGGTCCCCGTGGAGGCAAAATTGTATAAGTTGCAGTTCTAATTGCTATCATATCTATAGCGTTCTTTCCGGATCTGCTCCTCATGAAGACAAAATTGTATGAGGTGAAGTTCTAATTGCTACCCAACCAACGCATTCTCTCCGGGTCTGGTGCTCGTGAAGGCAAAATTGTTCTGAGTTGTATGAATTTATGTTCTAATTGCTATCCTATGCTTCGCTTTCTTGCCGAGCCTGATTCCTACGAAGGCAAAATAGCATGAGTTGAAGTTCGAACTGTTATCCGATCAATAGCGTTCTCTCCGGGTCTGGTCCCTGTGAAGGCAAAATTGTATGAGTTAAAGTTCTAATTGCTATCCTATCCAAAGCTTTATCTCCGGATCTAATCCCCCGCGTCTGTTATCAAATCATAAGAGAAGATATGCTTAGTCCCTACGAATCCTTTAGATCCGTTTTTTAACAACGTCAACAAAATGGTGCCAGATTAACGGACGTTTTGATACCTAAATTAAAGTTCAAAATATATATATAGGATTGAAAATCATACCTGAATATTTTTAAATTGTTCTAGTCCTTTTGGCCTTTTCTCATATCAGACTAACGGTAATTATTCAAAAAACTAGAGTTACAAACTGTTGATCCTCTTTGACCCATTATGACGTTAACAAATTTGTGCAATCTCCGGTTTTTTTTGATTTCCGCCATGTAAAAATTTATGAAAGTACGATCTAATATGAAAATTACTTTGGCTTTCAGAAATTATATGATGATCAGGGATAAAATCAATGCAATTTTGTGCTTTCAAGCTCTCTCGGTAAAGGACAGTATTTGTGGCGCTTATTAAGCAAGCATTATATAAGCAAAATTTATCTTCCAAATACAGTTTTGAACTCACACTTTCTTTAGACATTAATTCAAAGTATAAACAAACAATTCAATTGCAGATCAAATATGGATGAATATAAGTGAATAATTGTGAGGTAATGCTGATATATATTAATGTATTTAAATAATGAGGCGATCAGCACAAAACCATTCGAAATGACTCTCAACATATGTTTTATTTAGCTCGTGACCAATCGTGGCGCGATGATTAGTACATGTGACTATCTTTCGCATGATTGTGGGTTCAACCCAGCGTACAGCCACTTAACACTGTTTGATATGCATTCACCTCGATATGTCTGACGAATACTTCGAGTAGTCGCGCAATCGACGTACCTTGTAAATATTTCTCAAACTGTGACGTTCGGAATAGTCGTAAAACTGTAGATCCCATTTGAGTGAGTCTAAAAATGGAATGCGAATAAGTTCACTGAGTGTGAGAAAATCTCTCATGTCTCATTCATGAAATGCATTGGAATTTTTTTAGTTTGTTGATAAAATGTAAAAAGATCGATCGAATCTGGCAAAATATTAGGCTATGGCGCGATGATTAGTACACGAGAATATCGTTCGCATGGTTGCGGGTTCAACCCCGCATATAGTCACCTACCAATATTTGAGCGGCTTTCATCTCTATATGTCTGACGAACAGTCGACTAATCGGCATGTTTTCGAAATATTTCTTAAGCTATGACGTTCAAAATCGCCGTTAAATTGTAGGTCTCTTTGAGTGAATCTAAAAATAGAACGCGTATAAGCTCACTGAATGCAAGAAGCTCTTCCACGTCTCATTCATGAAATGTAAGGGAATTTGTTTAGATTGCTGGAAAAATGTGAAAAGATCGAACGGATCTGGCAAAATATTAAGCTAAGGCGCGATAGTTAGTACACTCGACTACTGTTCGCATGATCCCGGGTTTAATCCCGCATATAGTATGATAGTATGATAGTAACCTATCATTATGTGAGCGGCGGTCACCATGATATGACTGACAAACATTTCGAGTAGTCGACTAATCGACATGTCCTGTAAATGTATCTTAAATTGTGACGTTCGGATCCCATTTGAATGAGCATAAAAATGGAAAACGCGTAAGCTCACTGAGTGTGAGAAGCGCTCCTATGTATTTTTTTATATTTATTTCATAACGCTTGACTTTGCACGGCGATCAAAAAGATATTAAGTTAAACACTGCAATAGATTGGCGACATAATAATATTTCGCTCTAACAATATTTTAAAACAATTTACCAATTAAAACACACAGCCACCCCGCACTTTCAATCAACTCGCATCCCGCATCATTGGAAGGACAAACAAACAAACTTTGGCACAACAATTATCGTTTCAATCAAAAGGACTCCAGATGTCCTGTTGTGGTTAATTAAACATTTCGCACATATGCTGTGGGTCTACGCATCGCAACGCCTAACAACATCATCTGTAAACTACGTATATTCGTCAATCGTGGAGGGGAAAAAGAGCAGAGTTACTACTTCACCTCAGAGCCTTCATCATTTTACATGTAATCCCTCTCTCTACTAACAAACTTCAAATCTGCTCATTATAAAGATGTTTATCAACAACTTCTTTATCTCTTTTCATGTCCTTCCCTTCTGTTCCATTATTAGCATTTGCTTTATTGTTTTGTTCGTTTTGATATCACAAAAAAATTTCTTCCCTCTTTCCAACACAAAAAAAAAGAAAAAAAATCTTTACAAATATCAATAATTCGGGATGATTGGCTGATGGAACCACACTTTTTCATTTCATCCTCCCCCTCGGTTGGGCCAGACTTGTAACGCATATTTATGATGGCAAAAAAATAAGAACAAAATATTTCCATACAATTGTCAAGTATTTATTGGAAAGAAGAAAGAAGGGCCAAATGAAAATGCCAATTATTAACAGATTATGTTGGTCCTCGCCTGCTCAGCTCGTTAACAACCCTCGCATAACACAAAGACTAGAGGAAGCTGAATGAATGTCATGTTGGCAATTTAAATGCATTACAATTTTCTAGTTAATTTTGAGATTTTGAAAATTTTTCGTATATAACGATGTATTTAAAGCAATTAGATGTGATGTGATAGCGAAATATTGGAATATTTGCCATTATATTTTTTTCTGTTTTACTAAATTCTGACAGTATGATGAGGGTGGATCAAGGTAAAGGTGAAAGCGATCTGATAGATTTTGACTGATTAATTGAATTGTGTGATTTCTAAGAGCTGGCAAAATGTGCGTGTAGCTCTCATAATGTTATTTTATGAAAATATTTGGAGAAGAATGTGAAAAGAAGGCTTTTCAAAGACAAGAAATGTATCATTACATTCTGGTTTCCATAGCGGAAATCAATCACTTTTACGGACGAAGGAAACATGTTTCATTGCATATTTGAATGAATGGAGGGGAAATATAAGCTATTTGCGAAGTACGTATATCAAAAATGAAGATCGCACAGAAACATGTATTTACGATATAAACTAGTTTAACAGCAAGGACATCTACAGATTACTGAAATATCTAAAACGGTTGAGATAAAGACAAAAATTTATTTAAGGGTTTTCGTTTAGTACTCAGCAAAAAATAAAAAAAATTGAAGTGATTCAAAAAAAGCAACATTTTCATCACTTCCAATAGCGCATATTTATCATATCCAAAGAAGCATTTTTATACCACTTCCAAATCTAGACAAACTCAGTAGTTCTTATTAAATTGAATTACATTTAAGTACTATTAATTTGTTTGGATTCGATTGAGATATAAGCACATTTGACAGAAACATTGTTTTACGGTCTAATTTCAGTCTAATCTCTAATCTAAAAACTAAAATTTCACCACTTTGCTCCTTATTGTATTGGAGCCCCACAAACCGAATACATAAATAAAGCTCTGCCATCAGCAAGAGCTCTTAAATAACTTTGAACGCTAGAAGAATGAAGCATGAAGGAAATTACTTTATTTTTCTTCGGATTAAGCAGTAAATCATTTATTCTTGCAAATTCAAATATTAAAGCATCAGCATTCTCTCACAATTTTCGCTTTTATTGTTAAATAAAAATTGAAAACACATGATGGGCTGCCATCTAAATTTGGGTTTTTCGAATCTATTGAAAACAAAAACGGTCTTAATCCACTGCTTTTGTGGCACTATATAGGCTACGGAACTCATGTAACATTCCCACTAATTCTGTTTCAATATCTCGCAAAAAAATGCATCCAATGAAGCAAATATTCATCAAATTTTGTGATAGGGAAATACTGAAAAATTGCGCAATCATCAATGAAATTAACATAGGGTTGTCATAGGAGGTAAACACTATTTTATATTCTCCACATATTCACGAGTGATGTAGGCGTGACGAAAATTCAAATCTTTAGTTGCAATTTTTCGTTATTCAAAATTATCGCTTTTTGTTGCAGAAAATATTTCTTCAGATCATGTTGTCAGAAAAAAGTTCTACACATTTTTGTATTTTTAAAACCGCCGATCTGGCAAGGCTGTCAGCTGTTAAATGCCTGTCATCTGCAGTGTTATTTATATAGTAAAAGGTTTGCCATTTATAAATATGGATCGCTTAACAACCGAAGAACGCGTAAAAATACTTAAAACTTACTGCAAAAATGGTGATTCAAACATTGGCACTTTTCGTGCATTACGGGGAGATTATGGGCGTCATAATCGATTCATTGTGCCAGGAATTGCAAAGATTATAAAGAAATTTGAAGGAACTGGAAGCGTTACAGATGTGCGTCATCGCAATGTACACACTGCCGAAAGTATCGCTTTTGTTAGTGAAAGCGTGACGGATAAACCGAATTTCAATTCAGAGCGCTACGGTCGCATGATAACCGACTTTTTTGGCCCGCAATTGATGATTACAATTTAGACGACATGTGGTTTCAACAAGACGGTGCTATGAGCCCCCCTTTACAGCCGATTTTGGTTTTATTGCTTGAGAAGATTTAAAAAAACCTAATTTCACGTTTCGGCGATATCAATTGGCCACCAAGATTATGCGATTTGACGCCTTTGCGCATTATTTTCGTAGGGCTACGCCAAAGATCGTGTTTACGCGGATAATCTGCAAACATTGGAGAATTTGAAAACCAAGTTATCACTGAGATAGCGACCGAAATGTGCGAAGAAATGATCGAAAACGACCTCAAAAGCATCCACTGCTGCATTCAATCCAGAAGCGGTTATTTAAACCACATTGTATGTATTTCGTATATAATGCCAAGGTCCAAGCATTATAATGAAATAAAAGTTTCATCGAAATTGTTGCTATACGAGTATGTGTGTTTTATTTAACTTTACTTTTGAAACCGAAAAATGGATAAGCTAATACGCCAAAAGAAACATAATTGGTAAATTTCACGGTTTTGAATTCGTGGGTTTGTTTAGGTCAGTTGTAGTCGTTTTGTCTCCTCTCACTCGTTTGAACTGCAAAGAATTCCAGTTTCTAATAAATCCATATATATGCAACGGCTATGTGGGAAGGACCTCATATCTCATTAAGATATCTGTCACAGGTTATAAACTCACTTAAAACATAAACGTTTTAACATTACAGTGTAAAGACCTTTGAACTTAATTCGATTTGAATTTCTTATGACAATGCGTTAGGTTTGGTTTATAAGTTATTGAAGAAGAAACAATTCTTGCGCCATCTATAGTACAAAGAAGAGACTAAGGCGAATCTAAGAGGATCCTCATAATCAATTATTAAAGTTGCGATCTCTTTATCTTCGTACACATATTTGAACTCTTCTTTTGTAAGTAGCCACTTTGTATCTAACATTTTCCACGAAATATCTTTAATCGAGAATTGTATTTCTTTATGCAGGAGACACTCTCGAAATGTGTAAAAAGTTGGTTGAAAACTAACAACCAATCCAGAAGCGGTCATTTAAATGACCTTGTATTTCGTATATAATGGCAAGGTTCAAGCGGTATAATGAAATAAAAGTTTTATCATGGCTTTATGTGTACTTTATTTAACTTTACTTTTGAAATCGAAAAATGGATAACCTGGTATTTCGACAAATTAAAATTGCTAAAATTGTTTTTGAAACAGCATCCTTAAGGGTTGTTTTTAACACAAAATCTGACCGCATATTTCGATGGATTTGATATTTTCCCTAAAAAATCAATAGACAGGCACTGAACTGGAAAGGTACCTAATTTTCCGTAGGATTGAAGCTTATACCTATATACCCTGTATCATTAATTGCAGTCTACAATATTGGGGACAAACATTAGCGACATAAATTCTTGTGGTAAGTATTGAGCATTTGCAGCAGTTTTTACAAATCAAATGACAAATTTGGTATACCCGTCATCGTATAAAGGAGGAGGATAAACAAATGTTTTTTCCAAAGATTTGAAATGGAGCTTCTTTACATTGGCTATCAAAATTTACATCTTCGGAGAATATCATGTCTCTTAAGAGGTAGATTTTGGATTATTTCATACTAACAGGTTTTCCTTTAATTGTTAAGAATTATATTTGGGAATCAAACCTGTGTTTTTAAGAGTTGTTTTGAAAATGGTTTAAATTTCGCTTGGTTGGAAGCGGTATAAATAGACGGATTGTGTCTATTTATTTATTTATTTATTTACATCTACTAAGCATTGCTCTTACAGATTACAAAAATAGGAAAAATTGAATAAAATAACATAACTATAATTACAAGTATATAACTATACATATTTATTAAGTAGTCAGTTGCAATAGATTACAACAATAAATTACAAATTTAGTGAAAATCTTCAAAATGAGGTATCAGCTGAAAGTCTGAGTACAGCTCGTCTAAATGAAAATCTATTGAGAGTTATATCGACAGTATTGGCCACCAAATTAAATAGTTGCAAATATCGAGTAATTGGTTCATACCTTCCATAATTAGTTCGATGGAATGGAACAGCGAACAAATGAGTTTTTCTTAAAGACCGTGTTGGTGTGTGAAAGGGTAGAAAGGATAGCAATTCGGGCGAATCAATGTTTGAATCTATAATATCCTTTATAAAAATGATGCCTAGAAGCTTTCTGCGGTTAGAAAGCTCCATAATTCCAAGAATATTGCAACGGCTTTCTTACGGTGGCATGTTATCAAAAGAAAAGTTATTTGGAAGGGCAAATCTTGTGGAGCGCTTTTGAATTTTCTCAATCCGATTGATACCTACTTCATAAAAAGGACTCCAAACAAAGCTTACGTACTCTAAGTGAGATCTTACCAAAAACCCAAATAAAACAGTAATAGCTTTAAAATTCAAAAACATTTTAGTATTTCTTCCAAGTTGTGAATTGGATTTAGAAACTATGTAATTTATATGATCTTTAAAAGTCAGTGCGCTATCAAAATATATACCCAGATCTTTTATGATGCTCACACGCGGAAATGTTTGATCATTTTCATATATGTAGCTGTACACAATTGGTAAGTGCTTACGAGTATAAGTCATAATATTACACTTAGAAAAATTTAAAAATAGATGGTTGCCGCGGCACCATACTATTAGTGCTGCAATATCTTGTTGAAAGTGTACGCAGTCCTGGATAGATGTTATATTATAAAATAATTTCAAGTCATCCGCATATAACAGACATTGACAATACTTTAATATGTTAGGGATGTCATTAACATCCTTAGAAGTGGTGAAAATGTGATTGTTTTAGAATAACTTCTACTCTTTTTTGCTGTGTAGTTTCTTCAATAATGCACTAAAGTTACTGAAACTTTTGGGGATTGCCTGTAAAGTCTACCAGCGTTAAGACGTAGTTTCGCAAAGTAACAAATGGACCCTTTTGTATGAAGACTTATTCGCATAAATATGTTGAATCTTTGTTATTCAGAAATTAATAAAATCTTCGAATATTATTTCCGGTAAAATTTGCTTTCTCACTTAATGTAAAACATCTTTAAAATTAAACGGATTATCGACATGAGTTCAATAAACTTCAATTAATAAAACAAAATAAAAAAAAAAGATTTGGCTTATCATCACTAAAGAAAAACAAAATTTTTCTAATTGTTATTATGTCCTATCAAACAATTCTCAATAATTACCCTAGGAAAACTGACATTCAAAAAAATTTATGCTCAACAAATCGTTAAGAAAAACTCATATATTTTTATTCTATTTTATCAATAGATGATGTCGCTGAAGAAGAAGACAGCGGCAACGACAGCGACAACGACAATGCTGAAGCAGACATCAAGATTTTGGGATAAGACGTAATGTCAGTGGCATTCAATAAATGCTAAATTGACACTTAATGGCATTCAACATTTTATGGCACATCAAGTGTAACTGCGGAGTCCAAGAGGGACGGACTTTGGGGAATAAGTGACATAATGATGGATCAAATATGGGGTCTGGGGGAGGAGAATACGTCTTATCAAATACAGAGTCAGCCGCTCGCTCGTACTGGTAATTGATATTGTTAATCAGCAGACACAAATAACGCTTAGTCGACTCATACTTGCGCACAAATGTATATTCGAAATATTATTTTTAACAAAGTGTAAGAATAAATTTAATAATAACTTCAAATTCTAAAGGGTATTGCTAATGGTGTGATTTGTTCACCAAGTCGAAAACTACAAGATGGAGTGAAAGATCTATTCCGAAAACTGAATGAGAAGCCAGTAAAGTGAAAAGAAAACCATTATTTTTTTCCCCAAAACTATCTCACCTCCAATTTTATTTGCTTCCGCATTATAGCGGATTAACCATTTTTCGATTTTGAAAGTAGAGTTAAAGAAACACACATAAAGCTGTGATTTCGATTAAACCTTTATTTGTTTTTATTTATTTCTTCGGTTTCAAAAATAAAGTTAAATTAAACATATATAAAGCTATGATTTCGATAGAGTAGACTTCTTTAACACACATAAAGCTATAATTTCGATTAAACTTTTATTTCTTTTTATTTATTTTTTCGGTTTCAAAAATAAAGTCAAATTAAACATAAATGAAGCTATGATTTCGATTAAACTTTTTATTTCATTATAATGCTTGGACCTTTCCATAATGCACGAATTACAATATCATTTAAATAACCGCCTCTGGATTGCTTGCAACAATGGATCCTTTTGAGGTAATTTTCAATTACTCTTTCGCACACTTCGAGCGGTAACTTGACGATAACTTCACCAATGTTGGTTTCCAAATGCTCCAATGCTTTTGGGGATTATCCACTCAAGCCCCGTCTTTGACTTGGCCCTACAAAAAAAAGTCTAAGCGGGGTCAAATCGCGAGATATTGGTGGCGAATTGACGTCGCAAAATCGTAAAATTACGCTTCTGGAATCTATTTATGCAATAAAGCCAAAAACGGTAGTGTTGTGTGGCTTGAGGCATTGTCTTGTTGAAACCACTTATTGCCCAGTTCATAATCTTCAATTGTAGGCCAAAAGAAGTCCGTTATCGTACGGCGCATAGCGTTCTGAACTGTAATTCGTATATTATCCGCCGCACTTTCACCAACAGAAATGATATTGACGTCGCTGCGTACATTGAGATGATGCATAAGCCTGACCGTATCTGTAACGTCAGCCCTTTCAACTTTCTTTATAATCTTATTAATTTTTGGCATAGTAGGTTGTATCGATCGTATCTGTAATGCTTCCAGCCTTTTCAACTTTCGATTATGACTACCATAATCACCCTGTAATGCCCGGAAAGTGCCCGCATTTGAATCACCACTTTTGTAGTAGTTCAGTGTGGCAGTCTGAATAGACAGACTCACTTAGACTGTATAGTCCATTGTGATAGCTTTTGTAGTTAGTTTTAACTAGTTTTACGCGTTCTTCGATTGTTAAGCGATCCATATTCGTAAATGCCAAACCATTCACTGAATAAATAATACTTCAAATGAGAGCTATTTAACAGCCAGCCGGTTTGCCAGACCGCAAGTTTTGAAACCACTGAATGGATAAAAAGAAGAATAGAATTCTCCAAAAATTCTCCATAATACAGGGTGGCGCAATAGAAAGTGCATATTTAAAAAATAGATTAAAAAATAAATACAAAAGGTATGGTTAAAATAAATCTATGGCATTGTAGAGTAATAAATGGAGTTTATTTTTTAAAAATAACATCATCTAATTGGTGACCCTCCCTACGACGGCACTCCTCTAACCGCAAACGAAAATTACTGAAAACTTTCTTCAGTAATACTGGTGTAATGGCTGCCATTTCACCACGGACATTCTCCTTGAGCTGAACGATTATTATTACTGTAGACTTTGTGTTTGAGATATCCCCACAAAAAAAAAGTCAAGAGGCGTCAAGTCTGGACTACGTGGGGGCCTTGGGATATCACCTCTTTTCGAAATCAGTCTTCCAGGGAACATCTGCTTCACCACCGTCATGGAGTCATTTGATGTGTGACAGGTAGCTCCATCTTGTTGGAACCAAGGAATTCACTATTCTTGAACTTTCAATTTCTGGAGCCAAAAAATCCGTCCAACATCTCAACATAGCGTTCCGTATTAACCGTGACGTTTTGGCCCCGCGCATTTTCGAAGAAAAAAGGACCAATTATTTCTCTGCCAGAGATTGATGCCCATACTGTCACTTTAGGACTATGCAATGGTTTACGGTGTTTGATTTTGGGATTTTCACTGTTCCAGTAACGACAATTTTGACGGTTTACGAACCCATTCATAAGGAAATGAGCCTCGTCAGAGAAAAGGATATTGTCAAAATTGGAAAATCGATTAAGCATTTCATTAGCAAATGCGAGCCTTGCTATGAAGTCAGACTCTTTCAATTCTTGTGTTAATTGCAGCTT
>JAHXMU010034137.1:0-24033 GCA_019455685.1 Philornis downsi | reverse complement strand
CAATTGAAAACGCATACGTAATTGGATTGTATATAACGTATTGATGAAACGTTCCGGCCCCGTTTAAACTTCGCAACGTAATAATCTACAGTCGTAAACAAAGGAGCAGAATCCTCCAATGTGAAATCTAGTTCGGCTTTAATATCGGTTGGACTGAAACCTTTCAAACGGAAATATTGAATTACATAACGGTGACCAATTCTTCCATGTTTACAAATTTACTGAGATCGTTAATTTTTGATTGCTCAAATAAAAATACTAAACAACATGAGTCCTTAAAGCTTAAAACATATGTTTTATAAGGTTGTCAGTTTTCGCTAAAATAATGTTTTTCAAAATACTTTCAGCTGACAATCATCCAATACCGTTTTGTGGATTTTCTTAACCTTCTCTGGCGTGGACACTTCAATTGGTCGACCACTATGGTGTTTGTCTTGACAGCTCGTACGACCTCGTTTAAACTCTGATACCCAATATTTTATGAAGGAGCAGACTCCACCAATGTGGAATCTAATTCGCCTTTAATATCGTTTGGATTGAGACCTTTCAAATCGAAACATCGAATGGTCAGCCGGTTTCAATTGCTGCGTGAGTTGATGAAGGTATAAATTCAAATGCCAAATAGGCCGTAATGAACTCTAAGACAATCTCAATTGCTGGGAATGCTGCCATTCGGCCATCCGAATCCTCCACGTTTTTAATTGCAGAAGCAACATTTTCAGCAGTGCCTACATTGTGATGACACACAAGCCTGAGCATATCTGTAACGCTTCTAGTCTTTTTAAGTTTCTTTATAATCTTGTCAATTCCTTGCACAGTATGACAACCATAATCATTCGATAATGCACAAAAAGTGCCCACGTTTGAATTACTATTTTTGTAGTAAGTTTTAACTATGTTTAGGTTACGTTTACGTTCTTTGGTTATTAAACGATCCATATTCGTAAATGGCAAAACTTTTACTGAATAAATAACACTTTAGATGACAGGTGTTTAGTATCTAGCAGCCTTGCCAGACCCATATGCCACAATTTTGCTTGCTGATGTAACCGCATAGTGGGAAATGAGCTTCATCGCTGAAGAAAATTTTATTCGATTGAAAGCCCACGTTTGAATCATCACTTTTTCTTACCAAGTATTAGATATATTTAAGCGTTTTTCGTTTGCTAAACGGTCTATATTCGTAAATGCCAAACCTTTCACTAAATAAATAACATTTCAGATGACAGATATTTAACAGCTGCAGCCTTGCCACACCGGCGTGTTGACCCTGTATAATAGATAATATAAATTAAAAAGAAAACAATTTTTATGTAATTTTGCATACTCCCATTGTCCGTGATAACACAGTTCCACACGAATAAGACTACGACCATCTATTTGTCGAAAATAACATCAATTAGTAATTGCCGATCTTAGCCTCATGTCTGTATTTGTCCTCAATTAGAAGGCCTAGACAGAGAGCTTAACAAAAACAAAAAGAACGAATTCCTTTGCATCTCAGGAATATTGGATTGAAAACCAGCTCAAGAATTGCTGAATTTCTTATTTGAGATAAAAAAAAGTGTACAAAATAAAATATACTTTGCTGTCATAATATTTAGGAAACTATTATGTAGGGTGACGCATAAGCAACGTTAAGATTTGATCAGTGAATATATTTTTTGTTTATGTCTTTTTTTTCGTCTCTTTGCAGAATTAACTAAATAATACTTGAGAAATTTGTGTTGAAAAGGCTCAGCACAGAACAAAAAACCAAAGTTGTTCAATTTTACTTTGACAGTCAGCTTTCGATTATTCAGGTCATATTGAAATTTCTCTCATGTTCTTCTTCTGCTTCTAGCGCTCCAACAATTTACCGATTGGTTTAGCGTTTTGGGCAACAAGGGGCTGTCTGTGATCTTCCGCGTGCTGGAACACCTCGTGCAGTTCGTAATGAAGCATGCAGTTCGAGTGCAAGCAAGTATTGAGGAAACCCCCGAAACTTCCATCAGGCGGCGTTGTCAGCAGTTAGAGATGTCTAGGCGGTCTTTGCAGAGAATTTTCTTTTCCCATATAAGATGCAATTGTCAATATAGTCGCCGTTAACGTTACTTATGCGCCCTGCTTTAATATGATACTATGAAAAATTGCTTTCAGTCTACAACAAGCCAATGTCAAATTTAGAATTTGGATTGTGCTGAATTTTTACTTCCATGGATACACTTCTTTGCTATTTAACGTTTCTATTTATTATTATTTAATCGAATGCTACCGATATATTTACCTACATATTTGCTCAAGACAAATATTTTGTCCAGTTTAACCGAATTAAAAACAACTTTGTATTAAATTCAATAGCATGCTAAACCGCAGCATGAATAGGATATCCTTACAGATCACCATCGTTGAAAAATCTTGAAGACTTTTGAGTGCATGCATTTTTAACAAGTCAAATGCATTATCCTATTCACGTTTAATTTGCCAACCGTTAAATCAACCCATAGTAGATTTCTACGCGTGCTCTTTGTGTTCTCCTCCCTCCCCCCTACAAAATTCTACGATTGATTAATGCTCCTACGACCCCCATTTATTAACCCATCCATAACAACCATACATATGAACTGGGATGATCAGTGGACGATTGCCCACCGAAGAGAGTATAAATCCCAGGTCGTTTAGTGCAATTAGCCACAATAAATGTTCATCAAATTAATATCGGTCCTGCCCAATCAAATGTGAAGAAAAGGAATGAAACTTAAATGACTCCGACTTAAAACGAAACTGAAAAAGGACAATTCATAACTTCAGTGTAATTCTGAACGCACAATCCCACCAATGCTTCAGTCTGCCTCTTTGATATGCCAAAAGAAGGTGCTGTTCTCCTGTAGCTGCTCTTGTGTCCAATTCCAGCACATAATGTTATAAATTAATGGCATTTCAACATTAATCTGCAAACTGTAATGGACTCCAGTGTAATGTTCACGTTGCTTGCCTGGATAAGAATTGTATTTGAAATTAGTTTGTGATTAGCCCAGCAAATGGAAAGCACGGAACAGTGGATGACAGCCCAGTACAGTGTGGAATTGTTACAGAAGCTCCTGATATGGAGGCAGTCAACGAAGCGACATTGTGCTGAGAGAACACAATGTGACCATAAATCATGGCCACATAAGGTAAGATCATAACCGAATGGTAGAACCGAACCGTGTTGTTGCTTAACGTTAAATTTAGCTTAAAGATCAGCGTGAAATAAGATTAAAATTGAGCTTAAGCTGTGATATTGTATGCAAACACTCGCATTGCCCCCATGATGTAGTAGTGGATGGGAAGTTTTCAACGCCCGCCTCTCAGCAATTATGCTACCAAACAAATTAACGCGTTCACTTCGTTTAGGACATCGTTTGGTGATAACATGTGGATTTGAACGAGGCCAGTTTAATGATTCGATTATTGCTTATTTCTCTTTTGTCAAGAACTATAACTCCGGAAAACTCCGGAAACTATATTTGCGGAAAATTTTTTAGCCTTTGGCAGTTTGTGACTTTTCTTTCTAAAAATCTAATAATTGTAAATGTTTTGCGCTGTAATAAATCACGCAACAAAAATATTGCCCTGAAAGTTCGCAGAAATATGTCTTTTATTTGGTTTCGGTTTGAATTGCTTTGATAATCCTGTAATCCATTTAGTGATTTAAAAACCGCCAGTCTGGCAAGACTGTCAGCTATTAAATACCTGTCATTTGGAGTGTTATTTATTTAGTGAAAGGTTTGCCATTTACGAATACGGATCGTTTAACAACCGAAGAATGAGTAAAAATAGATAAAGAATGCTACAAAAGTGGTGATTCAACCGTAGGCAATTTTCGTACATTACAGGGTGATTACGGTCGGCATAATCAACCTACTGTGCAAGGAATTGACAAGATTATAAATAAATTTGAAGAGACTGAAAGCGTTTGAAGAGACTGTGCATAATCGCAATGTACGCGTTGCCAAAAATATCGCTTCTATTAGTGAATGTGTGGCGGATAATTCAAATTTGAAGTCAGAAAGCTATAACCAATTTTTTTTTTGGATTGCAATTGAAGATTATGAACTGGATAATATGTGGTTTAAATGGTGCCACGAGCCACACAACACGATCGATTTTGGCTTTATTGCATGAGACTTTTCAGAAAACATAATTTCACGTTTTTACGATGGCAATGAGCCACCAAGACCATGCCGTTTGGCGCCGTCAGACGTTTTTGTGGGGCTACGTCAGAGATCGTGATTTCGCAGATAATCCCCCAACATTGGAGCATTTGGAAACCAAAATTCGTCAAGTTATCGCCGAGATACCTGCGCGAAATGTAAGAAAAAGTGCTAGAAAACTACCTCAAAAGGATCCACTGCTGCAACCAATCCAGAGGCGGTCATTTAAATGACATTGTATTATATTTCGTACATAATGGGCAGGTCCTAGCATTATAATAAAAATTTCATCGAAATCAAAGTTATGTGTATTTTATTTTGAAACGGAAAAATAAAAAACCCATTATATATTAAAATTGTAAAATTCTACGTTTTTTGAGCTACAAAGCTGAGGAATGTCGTATAATCACAGGCAAGGCTAACTCAAAGTAGTCGCATTATAGTTGAAAATTTGCCATCTAAATAAACAAATAAGATTTTTAAGTATTGTTAGAGAACGCATCATCACAAAAGCTACACTGAAGTTGCATTAAAATCCTCCCAAAAATTAGAAATGTGTAATCAAATAAATTATCCGTCCATCGATTATCCATCAAACGATTTTTCAGCATTTAAAATGTACGAGTATTTCATACATGATGGCAAGGTCCAAGCATCATAATGAAATAAACACTTTTGATGATTTCTTTTCGGAAACAAAAAATATGTTTGAATCACCTTCTTTGGCCTTCTGAAATCATTATTTAATCAGAAAAGAGCATAGATAGTACTTTTTCAACAGAAAAATTCATATATTAATAAAAGATGTTCGGGTTCATAAACAATTTAAGTACAATATATGTGGAATAACATCGGAAATCCTCCGTTTTACTATTAGGAGTGCAAATAAGTTCCCGCTGTTTGCCAATAGATGGCGCCAGCTGCAACTGCTAGTCGATTTTGCCATAACGTAAATGTCATGAGGTATTGTTAGGCATATGGTAAACATACCGCCTCGATTTTCTTTTGACGCCATATTCTTTGGTTGTGTGAATATGTTTGGTTTTGTGCCAAATAATCGTCATATGCGGGAAGTATTGATTTACTTATTTCAATCAAAGAAAACGGCGGCTGAAGGTCATCGAGGGCTTTAAAACGTTTTCAGAGAGGCTGCTTTAAGTGAAGCAACGTGTGGAGATTGATTCCGTCGCTTTAAAGACGATGATTTTGATGTTGGCGACCGTTCACGTGAGGGAAGACGAGAAACCTTCGGAGACACTAAATTGACGGCATTGCTTGATGGGGATCCGTGTTAAACGCAGGTAGAGCTTGCTTTAGTATTAGGTGTTACCCGCCAGGCGATTGCATGTGTTGGGAATGATTCAAAAGCAAGGAATTTGAGTTCCTTATGAGTTGAAGTCAAAGGAAGTTGAGCGTCGTTTTTTCGCCTGTGAACAACTGCTTCAGCGACAAAAAAGAAAGGATTTTTTGCATCGTATTGTAACGGGTGATGGCAAATGGATTCATTACTGCAATCCAAGGAAAAGGAAGTCACGGGGGCTGCCCGGTCATGCTACCACGTCGTCGCCTCGACCGAATATTCACGCTGTGAAGGGTATGCTTTGCATTTGGCGAGACCAGGTCAGTGTTATTTATTATGGGCTGCTGAAACCAACTGAATACATCACTGAGGATCGGTATCGACTGCAATTAATGTGACTGAGCTGAGCTCTGCAGGAGACGCGCCCACAATACGCGGAGAGGCACTAAAAAGTGATTCTTCAGAATGACAACCCTCGGCATCACATGGCCAATCCCGTTAAAACTTACCTGGAAACGCTGAAATAGGAAGTCTTACCCCATTCGTCATATTCTCCAGATATTGCGCCGTCCAATTATCACTTGTTCCGTTCGATGGCACACGGTTGGGCTGACCAGCAGTTCCACTCATATGACGTCATCAAGGAATGGCTAGTGCAAAGCCTCAAAAGATAAACGGTTTTACCATGACGGAATTCGAGCATTGCCAGAAAAATGGGAAAAGTAAAGGGTGTCCCAACAAGAACGCAAGATTTAAATGACTGATGCAGCAATTAAATTGTTTCTCTAGCTGTATGACATGTGGCGCCATCTTGTTGAAACCACATGCCCTCCACATTCATTTCTTCAATTCTAGACACGAAAAAACTGGTTATCATTTCACGATACCGAACACCATTGACTGTTGGCGCTTGACATGCCTCATTTTCATAAAAAAATGTGTCACCACACAGTGACACGTTGAGGATGCATTTGCTTCTCGAGAATCACTCGAGGATTTTCCTCACCCCAAATGCGACAATTCTGCCTATTGACGAAGCCATCAAGATGGAAATGGGCCTCGTCATTGAAGATGATTTTATCGGCAAAATTAGCATTTTCATGTTGTCTCTCCAATACCCAATTAACGAACTCCCTTTGCCGTCCATGGTCAGCTGGCTTCAGTTCCTGAGTCAATTGAACTGAGCTCGGTGTCGAATTGAGGTGGATGGGGTTTGAGCGACATCACCACGTACAGCTGCGACATTTTCGGTCGATCGACCTGGTCGAAGGCGCGTTGTTGTCTTTACATCACTAACAGACCCAGCTTTGGCAAATTTATCCATTAATCTCATTACAGTTGACTCTTTTGGAGCATTATTGTGACCCCAAATTGATCGCAGTTTGCAAACTGTAGCCGCAAAACTTTCACCATTTTGGTAAAACAATTTCACAATGAGAATGCGTTGTTCATTCGTGTAGCGCTCCATTTTTACTAACCTCGTGCGTTCTACTAGCAAACAATAACAATTGTTCAAATGTCAAACAATGACACTTCGAATGGCGCCAAATTTAAATCTTGCATTCTTGTTGGGACACCCTTTAGTAGCTGGCGATGGGCTATACTTTCATTGAATCATTTGTAAACATGTTTTCATAATAAACTTGCATTTTTATATAAAAAAAAAAGAAAAACAGCGAGAACTTAGTTGCGCACCTAATATAAAGTCATAATGTGGAGAAAAACTTTTCGGAAATCTCCTATTTTACTATAAAGTCCTATTGTGTGTCGTAAAAACATGTTGCCCTTGCAAAAAACAAAAAAAACTAAATTTGATTGCCTACCACAAGCGGTAGTTCAATAAGAACAAAATCCAATAATTAAGTGATCTACGGCTATACGTTGTAATACATAGTCTTGTGCAATCGGGGCATTTCTGACAACCTTTTCAAGACCTACTTTCATGAATGAAAGTGGTTGCGAATTGAATTTTATAATCTTTGCCAAGCGCACATTTCTATGACCAACATTTTAAAGATATATCCTGCAAATAACTAACTAAAAACAATTCTCTTATTATTATTCGAGTTACTTAATATACCACATTCGTAATATACTCGTACTTGCGGCACAAGTTTAGGCATAGATGCAACACCATCGCCATCATCATCATCATCATCATGCAACTGTCGCCGCGGTAGCCACCAAATTGAAGTCTCAGATGTTGCCTGCCTCCAAGTGTCCGTCTGGTGGCATGTTTTGCTTAATCACTGCCAAAGCTTTATTTCGTTTCATTTTCGTTCGGAATTAAACGTACGATTTGTTTTCCTCAAGATTTATTGAGTTATAATTTGGGTGTAAATTTGCAGTTGGTGCGAGTGCCACAGTGAATTCGATACGCGGAGTATCTTTAAGCATGGTTATAAATAGCCCCAACTGGGGCAGAGTGGATTTGCAATGGAAAGGCCCAAAGAAAACATATATTAAAATAAATCAATGTTTAGCATGGAACTCTCCACCAACTGACGCACCATCACCAGCACCACCAGTGGCTGGATGATGGGATACGAATGTGAATTGCAATCGGAATTGGAATAAAACAGCCAGTTGTATAGTTTTATTTCATGTTATAGCATGTGACATGGGGACAAATTTATGGCGCAATGTCAGCAAAGTCAATGATTATTCATTATATTAATGCCTTTATAATGAATTGTTAATTGGTTGCTAAAAGTCTGCAACCGCAAACTGATACAATCCAAAATACTTTTGTCGATTTGCCGACACGAAGCTAAGCGAGGATGGAATCCAAACAGATGTTGGACATGGTGACTGCATGAATGCCTTTTGGGAATGGGGTGTCATATGAAAGGATACTGGTCTCCTTGGGGCATGGCATGTAATTGCAACACTAAGAAAAATTTAAGTTGTGGTTTATCTTTTCATTTCTTTAAGTTCGTATTTTGGAAAACATAAGTGCTTTTCAAAAAAAGGTTAGCTTCTTAGCCACACTGAGCTCCTATTAGAATTTAAATTTACTGTTGTTTTAAGAAGACTTAGCTCCAGACTGTGGTCCGCATAGCGAATTGCAAAAGAACCGGGGGTAGATAACATTTAAAACTTTTCGATGTTTCCAAATAAACCAAAAACTCTTGATAGACCGAGGTTTCCACAAAATTAATTAGCACTAATCGAAAGGCTCTACAGAACAGTACAAATTTCAGGAAGTTTTCACAAGTTTGTATTTTTTTGAACCAATCATATTCTTGTGCCTGATATTAACTCACTGCAAGACCAAATCGTGTAAGACACACCGTGACGCGATGGTTAGTTCAAGCGACTATCATTTGCAAAATCGTAGGTTCAACCCCACAGACAGTCACCTATCATTATTTGATAATGACAGACAGACAGTCACCTATCATTATTTGATAATGATATGTCTGGCGAAAACTTCAAGTAGTCGAATAATCGACAAGTCTTGTGGATGCTGCTCAAACTGTGATGATCGGAATTGTCGTTAAACTGCAGAGAGAGAGTCTAAAAATAGAATATGAATAAACTCACTGAATGCAAGAACCTCTCCCCTGTCTCATGCATGCAAGGGAATTTGTTTGACCAAACCTTCCACATGTAAAGTAGATATTTCGTCAAAATATTTGTCCGTTTAAGAGTTAATTTCTATAGTTAACAACCACAGAGACTAATCAATCTTTCCTTTCTTTTTGGTTTGTTTAAGAAAACTTTTAAAGAACATTTTATTTTCTTACAAGTTCATAAAACGTTATTAAAGAAAAACTACAATAAGAGAAAATATTTCAGACCGACAACTTTCTCCACCAAATTTTTCATTAAAATGAAGAAATAATCCTTAGAATAAACTTTCCTTTGAGAAAAAAAAACTTTCTTAAAGAAAATAGTTATTTTTTCTATAAAATTACAACAAATGAACTTTTCCTTAAGAAAGATCCACTTTCTCATTAACTGAAATTCAAAAAAGTTAATAGAAATAATAGTTTATAGAAATAAAATACTGTGAACTAATTTTATATTTTTTTTAATTTAATTTAATTTTATCTTTTTTTTTACGAAAAAACTTACCAATTTGATGAAATCTGCAGGTTTTTCGGGACTTCTTCTATTTCTTTAAATTAGTGATTGAAAATAGCATTGATACTTGCAATTTTCAAAATTTGTCAATCAATTTTCAAAATCTATAACAAATTTGTGAGCCTGAATTTTGAGTGAGTCTAAAAATGAAAGCCCACTGAATGTGAGAAGCTTTCCCATGATGTCTCATTTAAGGGAATTTGTTTTGTATGACAATTTTCTCGGCTATCCAGAGCAGCCCATTCTTACTGTACTGGTAAATTAAAGCTTCTAAAGGGGATGTTTTATCACAAATCCTGGAGCTAAAAGACAGCCTATTCTTATTGGACTGGAAATTGAAGTTCATGAATGGAATGTTGTATCACAAATTCTGGAGCTAAAAGGCAGCAAATTCTAAAGCTGAAAGACAGCCTGAAGCTAGAAGACAATCATGATTTATTTGTATATAAGCTTTCACAATTCGTTATTAATGTGAATTTATTGCAATTTCTCAACAGTTTTTGGAATTAATAGGAGACTTGGTTTAATTAAAATGGAGTGTTCTACATTCCCAATTAATAAATGTTCGGTTATTCCCCAAAGAACTCATTTAGGCCCACTACCATTTGTAATTTTTATTAACAATTTATCTGATTGCTTGAAGTTTCGCAAACCACTTGTCTTTGCTGATGACATAGAGTAATATGCAGATGTTGCAAGTTCACATTATTCTACTTTGATTCAGAGGGACTTAACAGCTTCAAAAGACTGCTGTAATATTAACAAACTTATTCTAAATATACCGGTTTGTCCATTTTTCGGTTTCAAAAGTCAAGTCAAATGAAGCACACATGAAGCTATAATTTCGATGGAACTTTTATTTCATTATAATGCTTGGAACTTGCCATTATGTACAAAATACAGTGTCGTTTAAAAGCCGTCTCTGGTTTGGTTGCAGCGGTGGATCCTTTTGAGGTAGTTTTCGATCACTTATGGTATGCCGTCGATATCTTCACGAATATTGGTCTTCAAATGCTGCAAAGTTTAAGGACTATCCGCATAAACACGATCTTTGATGTAGCTCCACGGACAAAGTCGAACGGTGTCAAATCGCTTCATCTCGGTGGTCAGTTTACGTCGCCAAATCGAGAAATTACACTTTATGGAAACTTCTCATGTAACAACGCCAAAATCGGTCGTGTTGTGTGGCTCGTGGCACGGTTTTGTTGAAACCACTTATATTCCACTTCATAATCTTCAATTGCTGGCCAAACAAAAGTCGGTTATCACACGGCCATAGCGCTCTGAATTGATGGTAACGGCTCCTCTAGCGTCATTTTCGAAAAAATACTTCCCAATGACACCTCCAGACCATAATATACACTAAACAGTTACTTTTTCCACATGTAATGACCTTTCCGCAACCACTTTTCGGTTCTTCGAGCCCCATATATGTCAATTTTGATTGTTGGCTTAACCATCGAGTAAGAAATGAGCTTCATTGCTGAAGAAGATGTTGTTCAGCATTGAAAACCTGCTGCTGTATAGCATCCAATTAGCATATCTGAGGTGTCATGAATGGTCAGCTGCCTTTAATTGTGTCGTAAGTCGGATTTTATATGGAAGGTAGTGCAAATTCAAATGCAAAATACGTTTTAATGAGCAGTAAGATAGTCTCAATTGGTGAGAACGTCGTGAAATGGACAAATTCGGATTATCCGCCATACTTTTACTAACAGAAATGATAATTTCGGCAGTGCCTACATTGCGATAACGCACAGGGCCTGACCACATCGATAATGCTTCCAGTTCCTTTAAATTTGTTTATAATTTTAGACCGCTTTCATATCTACATGCCAAAATATCGTTTATGACATTTTTACGGTAGATTTGCTGATTTACCTTTACGATCTGTTCAATGAACATGAATGATGACAGCGCTTGTCTTCGCAGAGCCAATTGTCATTTGCCTAAATAGTTCTTTGATTTGCACTCTATACAAACCGTTTGCTGCTTGAGTTGGACTCTATATGGATGGAGGTGCAAATCTAAATGCAAAATACACCATAATGAGCAATAAGATAGGCTCAATTGCTGAGAACGTTGTTAAATGGACAAATTCGGATTATGCGCTACACTTTTACTAACTGAAGCGATAATTTTGGCAGTACGTACAATGTGATAACGCACAGGGGTTGACCACATCTGTAACGCTTTCAGTTTCTTTAACATTCCTTTATAATCTATTTCTTGTACAGTAGGACGATTAAGATGATGATAATCACCCCGTAATGATGATAGATAATCACCCCATTCTCACATTTCAATCAACACTTTTGTAGTAAGTTTTAACTATTTTTAAGTGTTCTTCGGTTGTTCAACGATTCATATTCGGAAACGGCAAATTTTTCACTAATAACTAACACTTTAGATGACAGGTATTTAACAGCTGATAGCCTTGCCAGATCAGCGGTTCTGAAACCCCTGAATAAATCTGTGGTCACAACCCGTAACAGCCTAACTCGAGTTAGGACACAATTGAGTTATTAGCACCATCGTATTCAGCGTATCTAAATTTATTTGCTCTAAATTTTTCATGTTTGTATCTCTTCTAGGAAGGCAATTAATCCTAAAAAACCTAATAGCTTAAGTTATTTTTCTAAATGACTGTTTTGGCATAACTGCCTAAGTCAATTTAGGATTACAACAAATATAAACATTATTTTTTCATCATTGCCTAAATCAACTTAAGTCGTTAATCCAAAAAAATAAAGAAACAATTTTATTTTCCTAACTTGAGTTAAGCTCTTATTCCGAATTACAATTTCGTTTTTTGATAAACATAAATTGAGTTAAGTTCTTTCTCCAAACTTAAAGTTTTTTATTTAATCTGGAATGATGGCCTAACTCAACTTGAACTTTTTGACTTTCTTTCGTTCAACAATTCATAAGAGCCTAAGTGTCTTTTTCGATAATATCTTTTGACTGCGAGAATAAACAACTATTTTTTGTTAACAACTAAGTAAAGAAATTCGTTTCCTTGGAATCTGTAGCAAAGTTTCCCAAAAAACACCTTCTCCTGATTTTCAGTGAAGATTCAAAACTTTAAACTCCTGTACTGAAAATATTGAAAAATAGACTTAGGCTGTTATGGGTTGTGACCACAGAAATAACGCTGTATCAAATCACAATTATTCACTGTTAATGAGTGACATTATTTGCATAATGTGTATCGCCCTCTAAATCATCGCCAGAAATGGTTCGAAGAGTAAAGGCCAACATTCCACGTGATTCACGACAAAGCGCAGTTCAATTGGCAAACGATTTTAACGTGTCTGCTCATAGCATATGGTGCATATGTGCAAATGAACTGCAGCCGAAGCTCTACAAAACTCAAAAAGGGCAGGATTTAACAGCTGCACAAAGGGTAGTTTGCCTAGTAAGAGTAAGAGATAAATTCTAATCGCACCTCTCAAATTTGTAATGCATTTCAATAAATTGTTTACCAAATATTCATAATAATGTTTCAGTTTATTTCGGATATGGAAGATATCATGTGGACTACTATATAGTATTTATGGCAACCACGTAGTTCAAATAAATAAATAAATTGATCAAAACTCTGTATATGTAAAGAAAAGAAGTACTCGTGTATGGTTTTAAAATGGTTTACAGTCGCACAAGCTTACAAGGGGATAACATGAAATTTACCCAAAGACACTGGGCTACCTAAATAAATATCACATGTATGGAATCTCATTAATTTTCAAAGGACCTCAGACAGTTTTTTTTTTGTGGAAACAAAGTCAAATAACGTCACCGCAATTGTGTGTGTTGGTGATGGGAGACGTATCATCATAATGTCACACTTACGGCGACATATGAGAGCATTTTATTTTAATTATACATCACAATGAATGACAGCCGTCCATTGTACGTAAACGAGTATATCTGTCCGTCTATGAAACCGAACAAAATTTGTAAAATATTATTATTATCTGCCACACAATTTGGAATGGAGTGCCGGCAACGTAATGGGATATGTTGCAACAGAAACAAAGAGCAAAATGATCTGGTTTATTATTTTGTGTATAGATTCATTGACATTTCGGTTCAAATCACAAAAAGTGGCCAACAAAAAACTCTACGTAAAAAAATCGCAATGTCAATTCCGTTCAAAGGCATACAAATAGTGGTGACAGTGCGGTGGATGAACGAGTAAATGAATGAAATGAATCTTATTGTGTTTCATGCATCTGCGTTGTTGAAGTCTATTTAATGCGATTATAAATATACAATTATTAACACACCCGATTGCATTCTGACACAATTAACACATCCAAAGATCACACGCTTTCAACAAAAAAATGCGCTATTGATTAGTGACGTCATTGTTGTTTTCTGCTAATGTAGTAGAACATTCCTAAGATCAACTACAAAGTATAACATCATCATTAGCAATGACATTTGTATGTCTATCCGTTTGTATTCGTGACATATCGCAGAGATTGCATTACTCAATGAACAATTTGATAGCTTAATAATGAACTTCAAATGTCAAACAAAGCGTTACAAATTGTTTTTTTTTTTGTTATGTCGTGAAGTGCGTGTGATACTGTTAGATGTCATCTTAAGCCGAATCAACTGAGAATGGGATTAAATTTCATCATTGAATCGCAATAAAAATGATGTGATGGCCGGCCATAAATCAAAGTTCATTGATTGTAACATCTTCATTGGAAATCAGAGCCTGAAAGGGGAGAGTGAACCAAAAAAAAAAAAAAAAAAAAATATTGACAGCCAGAGTTGATGATATTCTGAAAAAACTTCATGCACATGTTCAATGGCTTTGTACTGTTGTATAAGTTAACATACTTAATTACACTTATTACGCTTATGCATCGTTTAGGTCACCTTTATGTTTATGTACGCTTATGTTCCATTTAGGTAGGCTAATACGCTTGACTTGTAATTAGTTGTATAAGATTTGGTAAAGAAAGAGTCAAAGAATAAAAGACGAATTGAAAAACAACTTGTGTTATACTTAACATGTACGTCATTTGTTATCTTTGCGAAACGACTCAACAACTCTATTTGTATGTAATTTTTTTGCGTTATTTTGCATATTTCTTCAATAGACGCTCCAATTAAAACTTTTTAAAAAATAAGCTTTTTATTATTTGAAAACTACCATATAAGTTATTGAGTATAATTGTTATAATATCTCCCATCACTCCCCGAAACCATATTAATAACATAATCTAAAGTTAATTCGCATTTCCGTTCCCATGTAAACAAAAATGCAAAATCGATAAATTACTAAAAATTAAAGAGATACTAAAACAAATACAAACCTAACAATTTATTTTCCTAAGAATTATTTAAAACATAACAAATTATTAAACTCAGACTTTTTCTTAAGAGTTGTTTTCTTACATTTCCGTTCCCATATAAATAAACGAAAATGCAATAAAATAAATAAATGCAATTACGCAAAATTAACAATATATTTTCCTAAGAATTGTTTCTTAAAAATTAAATAAAATGTAGCAAAATATGAAAACCACACTTTTTCTTAAAAATTGTTTTCTTGCATTTCCACTCCCATATAAATGAACGAAAAATGCAACAAATACAAAATTAATATATTGCTAAAGAATAACAAATTACTAAAACAAAGAATTGCAAACTTTACTTTTTCCAGAGAATTGTTTAATTAAAATACATACACAAAACATAAAAAAATATATTTGTATTTTTAAAAAGTAGAAGCATGGGAATTTTTAAGACTTAAAAATAATGTTGTCCAAATGGCTCCCTCCCCTGCTTGACACTCTTGGAACCGAAGTCGCAAATTTTGGAAAACTCGTTGAAAAGTTGTTCTCGGTATTTTGTTACTTTCTGAATAATGTTCCTCTTCTACTGCTCTAAATTGGTCGGATTATTCTCGTAGACTACCGATTTGAGGTAGCCCCATAGAAAATAATCGCATGGAGAGAGATCGGGGCAACGTGGGGCCATTCAATATCCCCCCTTTTCGAAATGAGTTTTCCAGGAAAAACAAAAAGTCTGCTAGCATGTTGCAATCATCTCTCTAACCGTCCTTGCATGCCCTCTTTCGTCCTCAAAAAGTATGGTCCAATAATACCGGTTGACGTTATCCCAGCCCACATGACAAGCTTAGGGCTGTGAAAGACTGACTTCTCTTACGTGTTGACTGTTGCGGATTTCGCTGAACTGAAACACGAACACGCTCCACAATGTCGGCTGATCTTGCAGAAACTGGGCGACCACGAACCGTAATTGGTACTGCTGAGTCGGTTGTTTCGAACATCCTGATCCATTTTCGTATCACATTGGCGTTTGGAACTTCACTTAAATCGTGTAAACCGTGTTCATGCCGATACAAACGTCGTGCAGTAATCACTGATTTATTGTTTTTGTAATACGCTCGGACACAAAATGCACCTGCATTCCCGTGTACGGTTCCATGGCGACTAAATTTCCAGGAAGCGGCGCAGCAAACAACATATCCCCCCGCCACCCCGCGCCGCGCGTTACGGAGAAATTGAAGATTTAAACCGCCAACAACTACCGAGTTTTCCAAAATTTGCGACTTCGATTTCAAGAGTGTCAAGCAGCCGAGGGAAGCTATTTGGACAACATTATTTTTAAGTCTTAAAAATTCCCATGCTTCTACTTTTTAAAAATACAAATATATTTTTTTTATGTTTCGTAGTTTTTTTTTAATTGAATATTTAAACCGCCAACACCCTTATGGCCCACCCTGTATTACTTTTAATATTTAAATTGCCTGATCTGAAAATCGTTGAATTCCTGTAAACTGTGCCGGTTACCGAACATTCCTACTTCAAATTATTATCATAGTTCTTTAGAAAGTTCACTACAACCTCTTCACCGTTATTTCTCATCAATTGTGTTTCCCATTCAGTGGGTTAACGACCGCTCAATGATTTGTTTAATGATCCACGTATACATTCTGCTGAAAGAACAAGGCCACAATAGTTAAATGCTATTGAAGGAAAATTAGTTGCACTTTACTTCCAACATTAATAACTTTATTTGCCTGATTATGGCTAAATTAAAAGCTATGTTACCACGACTCAGACATCCAAACAGACCAAATGCTACAGCATGAGCCAAACACGCATTTTAATATTGGCTCCAACTATAAGACGAAGCAAAATCAAAAGCCCGCCGACCCCCAGTATTGTTCATTCCACTTTAACAGCGAGAAAGAAACAAAATCAGGCATCATTCTGTTCATCATTGTTCTAGTACAAGGAAGGAGAATGTTCAAGGAAGGGGTTAAGTACACACGGATGACGAGCGACGAGTGGCTTTATGCCGCTACATGTGCACGCTTAAATGAGAATTGTTTTGGTGTCTTGAGACAGATATAGTTGGACTGATGCTCAGCTGGCGTGTTGGCTGTTTCTGCCTGAATGTTAAGTGAATGGAAGTCATTTGTTAAGCATTGATTGCATATTTTCTGAACGCCCCAGTTGTGGTTGTTGTTGCTTTTGCTGTACCTTCTTTTTCAGGAGGTTTTCAATTTTGTCCACTTCAGCGCTCGTGGACGCAGTGGACTATTTTGTCGCTTTCCATAAAAGTGTTATAAAATTTGTTTAGTTTAATTTCATCCAACCCGCTTGTTAAAAATAAACTCTTCCCTTGATCGAATGCATGTTCGGATCGAACTCATCATCAAAATTATAATAATCATCATTTAAGTACTCCAACAGTTTTATCCTTCGCCTGAGAAATGCGGAAGACATATGATCAGTTGGGAAATAAGGAGAAGAGAACGAGGCATTGAAAGATAAATAGTCTACTTGTATTCATCTAAAGATTAGCAGTTATTCTCTTCTAAAATTCAAAGGCTGTGACTTGACTTACAGGTGGCGCCAGTAGTTTGAAAAAAGAAATATGTTTTAAGTTTCAAAGCACCACATTGTTTAGTAGTTTTATTTTAGCGATTAAAAGTAAACGATCTCAGTGAATTTGTCAACATGGTGAAAGTTAGTCAACGTTATGCAATTCAATATTTCCATCTAAAAGGCTTCACTCCAACAAATATTAAAGCCCAGATACATTCTACTCTGGTGCAGTTCGCTCCTTGGTTTACGACTGTAAATTAGGTAGCAGAATTTAAACGAGGCCGTACGAGCTGCCAACACGAACATCGCACAGTGGGATTGCTTCATACATTTTTGTGCAATAAATATAAGGAGTTGTCGTAGTCTTGAAATTCGGCATAGAGCGTTTTATGACGTAGAGTAGCAAAAATATAAAGTTTCATCCAAATCGACCACGCCCAATGGCCACCGCCCATACAACTAAAAATGAAATTTTCGTATACATTTTTTTCTGTTAGGTAGAAATTCTTGTAACTTGGCATGGATCATCTGTATTATGAAAACAAAAATTTTGGAAAGTTTCATCCAAATCGGCCACGCCCATTGTCTATATTACTCAGAAAAAATAACCATTTCACCCACTACCCGCCTGACTTATTTTCTGTAAAAATATTTAGTAGGATTGCCTAAAATAAAATAATTAGTTACATGTGTAAGGAAACTTATTTACTTATTCATCTATCACTTCTTTTACAATATCATCTAATTCCAAATATTGTTTACGAGGTTGACGCCTTATTGTGACTTTTTTCATAAAATTTATAACTTTGTTCAGCAGTATAAAATATTATAAGGATTTTTTTCTATAAATCGCAATAATATACTCCCTTCCTTCATTTTATTGCAGTCAGAGCATGGAGGTCGCCGGAGCTGACCTTTTTTTCATCCAAGGAAAACTTAGAACACTGAAATTTCTAGGGCTTTTTTTTAAATTTAAATAGTTTCGAAACTATTTATGCTATCCAGTTGTCTTTTTTTCTTAAAGAATCACAAAATACCACATTTTTAGAACATCATGACATAAAATAGTTAAATGAACAACAAATATGCATATACAGGCCCTCAAATTGCATTAAAATCTTAGTCGTTTTGCGCTTTACTTCTCCCAAGCATTTTTAAGTAATTATTTTGCGATAAAAAATTATTTTTTTCAAAAAAGCAATGATGAATTTCTCTTAACTAAACAATTCCGTACAAAATTGCTTCATTACATTTTTAATATTTTACAGTCGAAAAATAGACTTTTTGCACTTAGAATCTCACTGTGCATCGTAGTGGTTGACCAATTGAGGTGTCCACGTCAGACACGATTAAGAAAATCCACAAAATGGTATTGGATGATCATCTATTGGCAATCCACAAAATGGTGCTGGATGAACGTCGGCTAAAGGTGCGTGAGATAGCTGAAATTATAAGAATTTCAAGAAGTGCTATACAGCGTATATTGACCGAACATTTGAAGAGGAGAAAGCTGTGAGAAACTTGGGTGGGGCGTTTGTTTTCAGTGCAACAAAAACAGCGTCGTAAAGATGTTTCAGTAGAGTGTTTGGCGATGTTTCACCGCAATAGGGCCGATATTTTTGCGTCGATTTATAATCATGGATGAGACATGGATCCTCCACTTTATACCTAAGGCAAAGCAGCAGTCCAAACAGTGGACTGGAGAGAATCGTGTCCAAAGAAAGCGAAGACGGTTCCATCTGCAAGCAAGGTCATAGCGTCTGTTTGTTTGGGATGCGCAAGGGATTATTTTGATCGATTATCTTCAGAAAGGAAAAATGATCAATGGGGAATTTATGCTAATTTATTGCAGCATTTAGGTGATGGAATTATAGAAAAAAAGGCCGCATTTGGCGGCATCGCATCTACTATTGCGGTGGCGAAAATTAATGAATTAAAGTTCGAACTGTTTCATTATGCACAGCTTATTCGCCAGATTTAGCTCTTAGCGGAGCAGTGCCTGCTGTAAGTAAATTCGGAATATGGGGAGGTTACATTAAAAAATACGAATAAGTATATTTTTTGCAATTCCTTACATAGGGCGCTATTTGAGAAACCGTTTTTCATGTCCTTGTATTTGAGAAGACAGTTTTTCCACCCTCCCCATTTTATTTAACATTATCTATAATCATCTTTTTTTTCAATATTATGCCCGACCCATTATTCCATCCTCGTTACTGACCTACAACTGCTTTCGAGTACGGCTTGTCTCGTTTGATGAAAATGATTGCAATGTCGGTGGTGATCATTCTGATTCTGATCACGATGACGATGATGATGCTGATTATGATGAACATTGTTTGTAGCAATCAAAAACACATTTGATGTTGTTGAGAGGTGTTGCTCGATGATTGCGATTAGTGACGATAGGGGTCGGTCGGTCATCAGAAATAAGCTTTTTATTGCATCGCGTTCGTTGTTGATGGGTTGTTGGTGTTTTGCCAAAGGAAGAACAATCTTTCATGATTGAGTCATTAAATTTTATTATTTTGTTGAAATTAGTATAATTTTAATAAATTGTTTTCAATTTTTTTAATAAATTCTTTTAGTTGTAAGAAAAAAAAAAATAAATAAAAAGGAAAGAAAATAATTAATTGGGCCAATGTAGGGTAACAGATATTGAAGCATTCTAAACATGGCAAATTTGTTCAAAGTAAGGAAGGGGCGTACGAAAATATACGTACACTTAGCGAAATTCTGTTAAAGGCAACTGCATTTTTGTAGATAAAACTGGATTCTCGAATAACGAAACCATCTTCTATTCTATTTTCTTTTGTCTTGCCCATCGTTTTCTATTTTTAGCATACAGTGGCACGCAAAAATTAAGGTCACATGAATACTTTTTTTTAGGTTTTGTTTAATATCATGTTTATAAAATAGAAAATGGTAAAGGAAACACACCAGTGTTGTATATTAAAATGTTGTAATTGATTGTCAACAAAAAGAATTTATAATCAAGGCACAGTAGAAAATATACCATAAACAGTTATATTACCCCTTGATTTTGTTCTGCAAAATTAAGGGCACATTTACCGTTTTTTTGAGAGAAAGAATTTGAGAGATGGCAAAGGACAGTCTCATTCAAGTCAGAATATCGCTTCGAGCTAGTTACGTGCAAAATTTCCAAAATGTAATCGCTTTGAAGGTGGAAAAATTTAAAAAATTTCAAAATTGTGACCCCTAAACAGCTTACCCCCTGATGAGCGACAGATTATAATCGATTTATATGAGAAGGACAAAAAGTCTTACGGTGATATTGGTAAAATAGTGTCTCGAAGTCGGTGTACTGTTAGAAAAGTGATACAACGAAAAGTAAATGAAAATCGCATAGAGAATAAACCTGGGGTTGGCTAACCAGCTAAATTGACCGATAAAGAGAGGACGTTTCTTTCCAGGTGCACATGACTGTATACCCTGACTAGCTATGCATCTTCGAACAGTATCAGGGGAAACTTTTTTACCCTGATATTTTTCGAGATCGTCAGTTATTTTTCTGGCACTTGTGAACGGGTTTTTTGTCAAACGGACACAAAGTGATTCGGTTAAAATTTGCAAAAGAACAAATGTTGGAAAAATAATTTTATCACATTGATGGCCCTGATGGCTTTAATTATTACTGGCATGACATTCGGCAGCCTGAATATTACTCCACTTTGGTGGCGGATCGCTAATGGTTTGGGCTGCATTTAGCTACCACAATCAAATCACAATAAAAAAAAATTTCCGTGTATACGAGGTGTGATCAAAAAACAACAATTTTTTCCCAAAAAGTATTTATTTATTCATCAATTTCTATTTTATTTCCTTAAAAGCAGTCCCCCTCAGATATAATACACTTGTGCCAGCGTTTCTTCTAATCGTTGAAACACTTCTAAAACGCGCTTTTTGGTATCGCCAACAGCTCCTGTTTCGATTTTTCTTTTATCGCCTCAATCGTAGCAAAACGTTTTCCCTTCATCGGGGGCCAAGTCCGGTGAATACGGTGGTTGAGGCCTGATTGCGGTTTTGTTTTTGGCCAAAAAGTCACGCACAAGCATCGATGTGTGAGCTGGTGCGTTATCATGGAACAAAATCCATGATTGGATTTTCCATAATTCTGTGCGTTTTTGACGAATTGCTTCGCGCAAACGGCGCATAACTTCAAGGTAGTATTCCTTATTGACCGTACGATCTTGTGGCAAGATTTCACGATGCACCACGCCATTGCAATCGAAGAAAACAGTGAGCAAAACCTTCATATTTGACCGAACTTCACGTGCTTTTTTCGGTCTTGGCTCCTCTGGACTCTTCCATTTGGTTTCAATGTCATAGCCATACACCCATGATTCGTCACCAGTTATGACCTTTTTGAGGAAATCTGGATCGTCGTTGACGACATTCAACAGCTCCTGAGCGATGTCCATGCAACGTTGCTTTTGCTTAAAATTTAGCAATTTTGGAACAATCTTCGCTAAACCTAAAACATCCGTAGAAATTACTTGGCATGAGCCGAACGATATGCCAACATCATCAGCAATCTCTCGTTTAGCGATTCGACGATTATCCAAAATCATTTTCTTCACTGCTTCAATGTTTTCATCGGTTATTGACGTGCTAGGGCGACCAGGGCGAGCATCGTCATTGGCATCTTCTCGGCCTTCCTTAAACCGGTTATACCACAATTGAACTTGTGTTCTGCTCATAGTAGACTCGCCAAACGCCACAGTCAACATTTCAAATGTCCTTGAACATTTAATTTCAATTTTTACACAAAACTTTGATCCATTTTTTCGAATAGTAAAAAATCGAAGAGCTCATCAAAACACGACTACCCTTTTTATCTGTCAAAAACAAACTGACGATCCAAAATGGCTGACATTGTTAACATATATAACAGACATGTGTATCAACATAACAGAAAAAAAAATGCGAAAATCGAACATACGTAACTCACGAAATTTGAAACAATCCCGTTTTTTATCACACCTCGTACATCACTAACTGACTCAAATGACGAAAATAATTTAACATCATTGGCATACATCAAGATTCTAGAGGAACGTATAATCGGTGGCAAATCACTGAGATATAATACAAAGAATAATGATCCCAAATGGCTACTCTGGGGTACTCCAGACGTAACATGAACACCAAGGGTAGACAATCCCTAAATACTACTTTCTGGGTGTGTCCCTTAACATAGGACGACACCCAACCCAGAAATTTTGGAGACGTACCAATAACATCTAATTTATAAATCAATAAGTCATAAAGTACTGTATCGAATGCCTTACTGAAGTCAATATAAATTACTTCCGTTTGACGTTTATCTATTAAAGCTGATAAAACGCAGAAAACCAATTCTAGCAAATTTGTAGTTGTGGATCCACCCACAACAAATCCATGCTGGAAAGGGGATATTAAGGATGACATTAAATGAACCAATCTGTTCGAAACCGAACGTTCGATACCGTTGAGTTGCACGAAGCACAACAAGTTGATCAGTTGAAAAGTTATACAAATTCCGCATATTAAAAGAAACGTATAAAAATGGACAGTGGATTCATGTTGCCGGACAGCGGAAGATTTCACTAAATTGTGTCTTTCGACAAGAAAATACGTCAAATGAGTCGCTTGTACTTGGATAATGGCCTTTTTGTTTGGAACGGCAATGGCGCTTCGGGCAAAGATAATATTCAGAAATATTTCATAGAACTGCCTTCATCCGAATATGACATAATTGCCTTGGATGCTTAACCCATTGTTGACGATGCGGTGGCTGGACAATTGACATATCTCATACAAGCAGACGGTACCGTCAAATGCACAGACCAACCGATGAAACCTTTCCAACCGCCCAGGATGATAAATGGAAGATTGCGAGTGATTGCTGTCGCTTGCAAGATCCTCTGGTGATGCAGGAAAAGTAATCAGAAGGACATAAGATGTACTGTAAGAAGTAGATGCCGTAAATGTAAATGGAATGGCCGTAAATGTAAATGGAATATAGAAATAAAATTATAAAACTTGATCTCCATAAAATCGGAAAATATCCAGAAGACAGCGAGTCATTAAAAAATGTATGTAGATGTTTGCAAAGAAGTGCTGATTTTCATTTCAACACATTGTTGAAAATATAATTTCTCAAATAATTGATATTGTCAGGAGCACCAGGTGTAATAAGTACGCAATAACTGCGAAGAAATAGTAGTAGCTTTGTAAAGTCTTAAATTTACTTCCTATTAATTTATGTTTCAAATGCTCTCTCTTCAGGTATAGCCAAAAAAATGGTTAAATACGACCAACATCTTACATCTCATATAATTATATGTGTGGCCGAAAATAATCCTCCAACCAACCCATTTTTTTCACTGCCCACAGACAGAATTTTGTCATAAAACATTTGCAACATTTACTCCTACTAAAAATGTATCCTGAATGCCATCAACCACCAATGATAATGTTTATTTGTTCGGAAGTCCTAAACTCTGATTAGTCACTTAGTTAACATCCCATTCACAACGTAAATCCACTTAACATAAGAGGATTAACTGGCAGGGGGAAAAAGGTC
>JAHXMU010034136.1:43781-59896 GCA_019455685.1 Philornis downsi | reverse complement strand
AACGATGCAAACTATAAAAACGAAAAACATATTTTCGCTTACATTAAAATTTAGAGATATTACAGAAATTTCCAAAAATCGCTATTTTGCAAAATCGTTATAGATAGTGAATTATAATGAATTTTGAAATTTGGATTGGACGGAAATGTGCGCCTAGATTTAGTTGTTTTTAGATATTGAGTACTTTGAAAAAAAGTCGCTATTACGAAAATTTGGTATAGCTTTTAATACATATGAAATTTGGAAATAGTACTTAGATGGCAAGATCCAGTTTAATGATGCAAACCATAAAAGCGAACAACATTTTTTCGCTTACATTAAGATTTAGAGAAATTTCCAAAAATCGCTATTTTGAAAAATCGCTATAACTTGTAAACTATAATGTATTTTGAAATTTGGATTGGATGCAAATGTGCGTCTACATAAGACCAATAATAATCACCAATAAACTCGAATGAATTTTGAAATTTGGATTGGACGTAAATGTCCGCCTACATTTTGTCGTTTTGAGATATTGTCTACTGTGCAAAAAGTCGCTATTATGGAAATTTTGATATAACTTTTAAAACATGTGACATTTTGAAATGATACTTAGACGGCAAGATCCACTTTAGTTATGTAAACCATAAACACAAAAAAAACATATTCTTACTTTCATTAGTATTTTGAACGGCGGCCCCAAAACTAGCCGACGTAACAAAGAAGACACAAAAAAGTTGGGTACAATTTTCTTCCTATTTCAACATATTCTCCTTTTAGTTTGATACACTTTTTTCTGCGATATACAATATCTTTTATATCCTCTTTATAGTAAGAACTGTCAAACTCCTTGAAGTAGTCATCAACCGCAGACTCCAGCCCTTCATTGCTGGCAAATCTTTTACCACCGAACTATTTTTTTAAATTTGAATCTGACGAACAAGGTGCATATAGAAGCAATTCCAACTTTAATTCATTAATTTTGGCATTGTCTTGATGAAACAACACTTTGCCAAAAGCGAAATTTCATCACCTAAACACTGCAATAAATTAGCATAATATTCCCCGTTGATGGTTTTTTTATTGTAAAGATAATCAATAAAAATTATCCCTTGCGACTCCCAAAAAACAGACGTCTTGAACTTGCATGCAGATGGTATCATCTTCGCTTTCTTTACCACACGGTTCTTACATTCCAGTCCACTGCTTTGACTGTTCCTTTGTCTCAGGTGTGAAGTGGTGGATCCATGTTTCATTCATGGCTATAAATCGACGCAAAAATGTATTTATCGGCTTTATTGCGGTGAAACATTGTCAAACACTTTACTGAAACATCTTCACGACGCTGTCTTTACTCTATTGAATGTCGGGTTTGCCTTTAATAGAACGAAAACATTATCATAAAGATATTTCAATGGAGTGTTTGGCGATGTTTCATCGCTATAAAAGCAAATTTTTGCGTCGATTTATAACCATGGATGAGAGATGGGTCCATCACTTCACACCTGAGATAAAGGAACAGTCTCAGGTTTGTAAAGAAAACAGACCAAATGAAAAAACTTGCCAGAAATGGTTTAAAAGATTTTCTATGGGCGACCTCTAAGTAACGGACGCTCCTAGATCAAGACGATCAAAAGAAATTGTTTTCGAGGAGGTGAGAGATTTAATTATTGTTAATTACCGTGCAACAGTTAGAGAAATAGCTGAAATAATAAAAAAAATATCAGTCTTAACCGTTCACAGGATTATAAAAAAACTCGGGTTTGTGAGCAACCTCGATGTGTGGGTACCTCACTCTGTCACCGAGGCCAAACGCCTGAATCGCGTTGACGTCTGCGATAACCTAAGGATAAGAAATAATAAGACACCATTTCTGAAGAACCTCATCACAGAGGATGAAAGATTGACAGTCTGCAACAATGTAACGCAGAAAAGACCACGGGGGAAACCAAATGAATCCTCTCAATCCACCTCAAAAGCGGGCCAGCGATTTATAACCATGGATGAGACATGAGTCTACCACTTCACACCCGAGATAAAGGAACAGTCTTCGGTTCTGTATCAATATAGTCAATTTCGCAAGTTTCTCGATTATATTCTAAACGATCTTGAAGCGAAAAAAGGGCTAAAATCATGTTATAACATTTCTCTCGTCATTAAAGGGTTGTTTTAATTCGATTAGCGTCCCGCATACTCGTATAACTAATAAACTCATCATTGACGCACTATGATTCGCGTTGAACCGAATTATATACTAAACTGCTACATCATCATTAGGCGTTAAATTCACCAAAGTATACCAAGTTTCAAAACAGTTCAAGGCAACGTGATCATGGACAACTTCCGCCATCAAGCACTGTAATTTTCCAATAATAAACGGTCAAGTGTTAACAAAAATTAATTACTTTTAAGTGGTTCACATTCCGACGAAAACAACCCTAATGCAGGCAATGGCGTTGGAACAAATGGTGTTGGAGATGGCTGGCCCAGTGGCTGCGGTTTAATATGATAATTGCCACAGATTTGTTACACCATGGACGCAACACGAGTACAGGAAACAGCTCAACATATGGATTTTTAGCGCATTTTCCTATGAATTCAATGGGATTTGACATCATTTATCACACATAACATGTTTTTGAATTCGCTGACTTCTTATCTTTGACACCAACAGATTTTCGATAAGATTCTGCTGTTTCAATGCAATTTCATGCTTAAAAACAGGTTGCAAAGAGAAATCGTGCAACTGGCCGCCGTAATACTTTCCCGTTGTGCTGCATTGTGAAGGAGTGTGAATTTTCCCGTAGGTGGGCGGCAACTAAGCGAGAGTAAGAAAAGAAACCGAAAAAACGCTTGTAGGAGAAAACAAAGAATTCAGTGCCCAACTATTGTTTGCAATAATAGGCTAGGAAAATGAGAACAATGGCTGTTGAGCGGTGGTGTGAGGTTTACTTGCACACTTATCGGGCACTAAGCAGCACATGGTGTGCTGGCCCGTCTGCCAGTGGGTGTTGAAAATTGCAACACAAAAACAATGCTGAAGTAGTGCAACAGTACTGCGTACTGTTTTTGTAGTTGCATTTCATTGTTTGCACACAGACATGGAGGCGCTACACAGAGGTTCACGCTGAAGTTGCAGCAGTACCACGAGTGCATTCTGGCTATCGTTTGTTTTTTTGTGGCTGCAATTTTACACTGTCCTGGTGCTCTATTTGTATTGAAAATTTTAAGGTTAAATAGTTTTCAATTGTTTTCTAAATGATTTCCAATGAAGCCCAACTAATTGCCAAAGAATATGTTTTGCACGCACTCTCAAGAAATGAGCGGAGTCTTAACTTAAAGTGTTTTGACAAATATCCTTTCGAATGTTAGGAGGGAAAAGAAATCACGCCAATTTATTTATTTTTCTTTTTTTAATTGTCCAAGTGAAACAATTGAATTTCTAATTGTAATTAATTGTCCTTTATCAAAATAAAGGAGAACATTAACTGCAGTGTTTCAAAAGTCGGTTATCTTTAATGTGCCCAACAATCTTTAAAGTGCATGAAATCGAAGAGATCGGCTCTAATATGATGATGCTGGTTCTTAAGTGAGTGCTGGTTTACGCCAACTGTTCATTGGAATTCTTTACATACATATTTCTGTTTCTGAGAGAAACTATTCTTGCACAGCTTGAAGCCAAGGCACGTTTCAGAAAAAGAGCATTTTGAAAGGTCTAATGCGTCTATTCTTTGTCAAAAACAGCCATTTGTCAATGGATTGCTGATTTCAAACGAGGCCGGACCGACACCGATGATACTGAATGCAGTGAATATCTAATAGACAAGCAAAACCATCAAAAAAAAAATTTGAAATTTAATATCAATATTCGAAAAATGAAATTGCAAAATGCCTCACATCCTGCCCAACTCACCATCCGCATAATCTTCCAACACACAATGCTCTGCATCACAAGTCGATGGTTACGAAGGCAAAATTGTATGAATTGAAGTTCTAATCGCTATCCTATCCATCACATTCTCACCGGATCTGGTCCCAGAGAATACAAAATTGTACGAATTCTTCTAATTGCTATCTTATCCATCGCGTTACTTCCGGATTTGGTCCCCACGAAGAAAACATTGCATGAGTTAAAGTTCTAAATGTTATCCTATCCAATGCATTCTCTCCGGGTCTGATCCCCGTGAAGGCAAGATTGTATGAGTTAAAGTTCTAATTCTTATCGCATTCCCTCCGCATCTGTCTTAGCGAAGACAAAACTGTACAAGTTTCAGTTCTAACTGCTGTCCTATCCTTCGCGTTCTTTCCGAAACTGGTCACCATTAAGGAAATATTGCATGACTTGAAGTTCTAATTGTTATCGCATCCAATGCATTCTCTCCGGCTCTGGTCCCCGTGAAGGCAAAATTGTATGACTTGAAGTTCTAATTGTTTCTTATCCATGGCGTTCTCCCCGGATCTGGTCCCCACGAAGGCAAAATTGTATGAGTTGAAGTTCTAATTGCTATCCCATACAGTACGTTTTTTCTCTGGATCTGGTCTTAGTGAAGGCAAAATTGTATGAGCTGAATCTCTAATTGCTATCCTATTCACTACGTTATTTCCAGATCTGGTCACCTCGAAGTCAAAATTGCATGAGTTGAATTTATAATTGTTTTCCTAGCCATCGCCTTCTTTCCTGATCTGGGAAGGCAAAATTGCATGAGTCTAGGTTCTAAGCCTCTAATGCCTATCCTATCCATCGCGTTCTTTACGGGTATGGTCCCCGTGGAGGCAAAATTGTATAAGTTGCAGTTCTAATTGCTATCATATCTATAGCGTTCTTTCCGGATCTGCTCCTCATGAAGACAAAATTGTATGAGGTGAAGTTCTAATTGCTACCCAACCAACGCATTCTCTCCGGGTCTGGTGCTCGTGAAGGCAAAATTGTTCTGAGTTGTATGAATTTATGTTCTAATTGCTATCCTATGCTTCGCTTTCTTGCCGAGCCTGATTCCTACGAAGGCAAAATAGCATGAGTTGAAGTTCGAACTGTTATCCGATCAATAGCGTTCTCTCCGGGTCTGGTCCCTGTGAAGGCAAAATTGTATGAGTTAAAGTTCTAATTGCTATCCTATCCAAAGCTTTATCTCCGGATCTAATCCCCCGCGTCTGTTATCAAATCATAAGAGAAGATATGCTTAGTCCCTACGAATCCTTTAGATCCGTTTTTTAACAACGTCAACAAAATGGTGCCAGATTAACGGACGTTTTGATACCTAAATTAAAGTTCAAAATATATATATAGGATTGAAAATCATACCTGAATATTTTTAAATTGTTCTAGTCCTTTTGGCCTTTTCTCATATCAGACTAACGGTAATTATTCAAAAAACTAGAGTTACAAACTGTTGATCCTCTTTGACCCATTATGACGTTAACAAATTTGTGCAATCTCCGGTTTTTTTTGATTTCCGCCATGTAAAAATTTATGAAAGTACGATCTAATATGAAAATTACTTTGGCTTTCAGAAATTATATGATGATCAGGGATAAAATCAATGCAATTTTGTGCTTTCAAGCTCTCTCGGTAAAGGACAGTATTTGTGGCGCTTATTAAGCAAGCATTATATAAGCAAAATTTATCTTCCAAATACAGTTTTGAACTCACACTTTCTTTAGACATTAATTCAAAGTATAAACAAACAATTCAATTGCAGATCAAATATGGATGAATATAAGTGAATAATTGTGAGGTAATGCTGATATATATTAATGTATTTAAATAATGAGGCGATCAGCACAAAACCATTCGAAATGACTCTCAACATATGTTTTATTTAGCTCGTGACCAATCGTGGCGCGATGATTAGTACATGTGACTATCTTTCGCATGATTGTGGGTTCAACCCAGCGTACAGCCACTTAACACTGTTTGATATGCATTCACCTCGATATGTCTGACGAATACTTCGAGTAGTCGCGCAATCGACGTACCTTGTAAATATTTCTCAAACTGTGACGTTCGGAATAGTCGTAAAACTGTAGATCCCATTTGAGTGAGTCTAAAAATGGAATGCGAATAAGTTCACTGAGTGTGAGAAAATCTCTCATGCCTCATTCATGAAATGCATTGGAATTTTTTTAGTTTGTTGATAAAATGTAAAAAGATCGATCGAATCTGGCAAAATATTAGGCTATGGCGCGATGATTAGTACACGAGAATATCGTTCGCATGGTTGCGGGTTCAACCCCGCATATAGTCACCTACCAATATTTGAGCGGCTTTCATCTCTATATGTCTGACGAACAGTCGACTAATCGGCATGTTTTCGAAATATTTCTTAAGCTATGACGTTCAAAATCGCCGTTAAATTGTAGGTCTCTTTGAGTGAATCTAAAAATAGAACGCGTATAAGCTCACTGAATGCAAGAAGCTCTTCCACGCCTCATTCATGAAATGTAAGGGAATTTGTTTAGATTGCTGGAAAAATGTGAAAAGATCGAACGGATCTGGCAAAATATTAAGCTAAGGCGCGATAGTTAGTACACTCGACTACTGTTCGCATGATCCCGGGTTTAATCCCGCATATAGTATGATAGTATGATAGTAACCTATCATTATGTGAGCGGCGGTCACCATGATATGACTGACAAACATTTCGAGTAGTCGACTAATCGACATGTCCTGTAAATGTATCTTAAATTGTGACGTTCGGATCCCATTTGAATGAGCATAAAAATGGAAAACGCGTAAGCTCACTGAGTGTGAGAAGCGCTCCTATGTATTTTTTTATATTTATTTCATAACGCTTGACTTTGCACGGCGATCAAAAAGATATTAAGTTAAACACTGCAATAGATTGGCGACATAATAATATTTCGCTCTAACAATATTTTAAAACAATTTACCAATTAAAACACACAGCCACCCCGCACTTTCAATCAACTCGCATCCCGCATCATTGGAAGGACAAACAAACAAACTTTGGCACAACAATTATCGTTTCAATCAAAAGGACTCCAGATGTCCTGTTGTGGTTAATTAAACATTTCGCACATATGCTGTGGGTCTACGCATCGCAACGCCTAACAACATCATCTGTAAACTACGTATATTCGTCAATCGTGGAGGGGAAAAAGAGCAGAGTTACTACTTCACCTCAGAGCCTTCATCATTTTACATGTAATCCCTCTCTCTACTAACAAACTTCAAATCTGCTCATTATAAAGATGTTTATCAACAACTTCTTTATCTCTTTTCATGTCCTTCCCTTCTGTTCCATTATTAGCATTTGCTTTATTGTTTTGTTCGTTTTGATATCACAAAAAAATTTCTTCCCTCTTTCCAACACAAAAAAAAAGAAAAAAAATCTTTACAAATATCAATAATTCGGGATGATTGGCTGATGGAACCACACTTTTCCATTTCATCCTCCCCCTCGGTTGGGCCAGACTTGTAACGCATATTTATGATGGCAAAAAAATAAGAACAAAATATTTCCATACAATTGTCAAGTATTTATTGGAAAGAAGAAAGAAGGGCCAAATGAAAATGCCAATTATTAACAGATTATGTTGGTCCTCGCCTGCTCAGCTCGTTAACAACCCTCGCATAACACAAAGACTAGAGGAAGCTGAATGAATGTCATGTTGGCAATTTAAATGCATTACAATTTTCTAGTTAATTTTGAGATTTTGAAAATTTTTCGTATATAACGATGTATTTAAAGCAATTAGATGTGATGTGATAGCGAAATATTGGAATATTTGCCATTATATTTTTTTCTGTTTTACTAAATTCTGACAGTATGATGAGGGTGGATCAAGGTAAAGGTGAAAGCGATCTGATAGATTTTGACTGATTAATTGAATTGTGTGATTTCTAAGAGCTGGCAAAATGTGCGTGTAGCTCTCATAATGTTATTTTATGAAAATATTTGGAGAAGAATGTGAAAAGAAGGCTTTTCAAAGACAAGAAATGTATCATTACATTCTGGTTTCCATAGCGGAAATCAATCACTTTTACGGACGAAGGAAACATGTTTCATTGCATATTTGAATGAATGGAGGGGAAATATAAGCTATTTGCGAAGTACGTATATCAAAAATGAAGATCGCACAGAAACATGTATTTACGATATAAACTAGTTTAACAGCAAGGACATCTACAGATTACTGAAATATCTAAAACGGTTGAGATAAAGACAAAAATTTATTTAAGGGTTTTCGTTTAGTACTCAGCAAAAAATAAAAAAAATTGAAGTGATTCAAAGAAAGCAACATTTTCATCACTTCCAATAGCGCATATTTATCATATCCAAAGAAGCATTTTTATACCACTTCCAAATCTAGACAAACTCAGTAGTTCTTATTAAATTGAATTACATTTAAGTACTATTAATTTGTTTGGATTCGATTGAGATATAAGCACATTTGCTCCTTATTGTATTGGAGCCCCACAAACCGAATACATAAATAAAGCTCTGCCATCAGCAAGAGCTCTTAAATAACTTTGAACGCTAGAAGAATGAAGCATGAAGGAAATTACTTTATTTTTCTTCGGATTAAGCAGTAAATCATTTATTCTTGCAAATTCAAATATTAAAGCATCAGCATTCTCTCACAATTTTCGCTTTTATTGTTAAATAAAAATTGAAAACACATGATGGGCTGCCATCTAAATTTGGGTTTTTCGAATCTATTGGAAACAAAAACGGTCTTAATCCACTGCTTTTGTGGCAATGCATAGGCTACGGAACTCATGTAACATTCCCACTAATTCTGTTTCAATATCTCGTAAAAAATTGCATCCAAGGAAGCAAATATTCATCACATGTTGTGAACAACCGAATAAATAAATGTCTGCCATCAGCAAGAGGTCCAAAATAACTTTGAATGCTAAAGAATGAAACATGAAGGAAATTACCTTATTTTTGTTCGGATTCAGCAGTCAATCATTTATTCTTGCAAATTCAAATATTAGAGCACCAGCATTTCTCTTAATTTTTATTTTTACTGTTAAACAACAATTGCAAATATATAAGTATGATGGGTTGCCATCTAAATTAAGATCGGATCGAATCATTCAAGTATGTTGAAAATAACAACTGCCTCAATCCGCTGCTTTTGTGGCACTCCATAGGCTACGGAACTCATGTAACTTTTCTACTGAATCTGTTTAAATAGGCCGCAAAAAATGCATCCAAGGAAGCAAACATTCACCATATTTTGTGATAGGGAAATACTGAAAAATTGCGCAGTGATCAATGAAATTGAATGAAATGACAGTCGTATGTTGCTGTCATAGGAAGTAAACACTATTTTATATTCTCCACATATTCACGAGTGATGTAGGCGTGACGAAAATTCAAACCTTTAGTTACAATTTTTCGTTATTCAAAAGAATCGCTTTTTGTTGCAGAAAATGTTTATTCAGAATATGTTATCAGAAAAAAGTTCTACACATTTTTGTATTTTTAAAACCGCCGGTCTGGCAAGGCTGTCAGCTGTTAAATACCTGTCATCTGCAGTCTTATTTATATAGTAAAAGGTTTGCCATTTATGAATATTGATCGCTTAACAATTGAAGAAAGCGTAAAAATAGTTAAAACTTACTGCAAAAATGGTGATTCAAACATTGGCACTTTTCGTGCATTACGGGGAGATTATGGGCGTCATAATCGATTTATTGTGCCAGGAATTGGCAAGATTATAAAGAAATTTGAAGGAACTGGAAGCGTTACAGATGTGCATCATCGCAATGTACGCACTACCGAAAGTATCGCTTTTGTTAGTGAAAGCGTGACGGATAAACCGAATTTCAATTCAGAGCGCTATGGCCGTATGATAACAGACTTCTTGGCTTTCAATTCAGAGCACTTTGGCCGTATGATAACAGACTTTTTTGGCCTGCAATTCAAGATTACAATTTAGACGATATGTGGTTTCAACAAGACGGTGCCATGAGCCCTCCATTACGGCCGATTTTGGTTTTATTGCTTGAGAAGATTTGAAAAAACTTAATTTCACGTTTTGGCGATGTCAATTGACCACCAAGATTATGCGATTTGACGCCTTTGGGCATTTTTTTCGTAGGGCAACGCCAAAAATCGTATTTACGCAGATAATCTCCAAAAGTTGGAGTAATTGAAAACCAGCATTAATCAAGTTACCACCGAGATACCGTCTGAAATGTGCAAAAAAGTGGTCGAAAACGACCTCAAAAGCATCCACTGCTGCATTCAATCCAGAAGCGGTCATTTAAATGACATTGTATTTCGTATATAATGCCAAGGTCCAAGCATTATAATGAAATAAAAGTTTCATCGAAATTGTTGCTATACGAGTATGTGTGTTTTATTTAACTTTACTTTTGAAACCGAAAAATGGATAAGCTAATACGCCAAAAGAAATATAATTGGTAAATTTCAGTGTTTTGAATTCGTGGGTTTGCTTAGGCCAGTTGTAGTCATTTTGTCTCCTCTCACTCGTTAGAACTGTTAAGAATTCCAGTTTCCAATAAATCCATGTATATGCTACGGCTATGTTAGAAGGACCTCATATCTCATTAAGATATCTGTCACAGGTTATAAACTCACTTAAAACATAAACGTTTCTATATTACAGTATAAAGGCCTTTGAACTTAATTCGATTTGAATTTCATATAACAATGCGTTATAAGTTATTGGCTTATAAGTTATGGAAGAAGAAACAATTCTTGCGCCATCTATAGTACAAAGAAGAGACTAAGCCGGATCTAATAGGATCCCCATAATCAATTATTAAAATTGCAATCTCATTATCTTCGTACACATATTTGAACTCTTGTTTTGTAAGTAGCCACTTTGTCTCTAACATTTTCCACGAAATATCTTTAATCGAGAATTGTATTTCTTTATGCAGGAGACACTCTCGAAATGTGTAAAAAGTTGGTTGAAAACTAACAACCAATCCAGAAGCGGTCATTTAAATGACCTTGTATTTCATATATAATGGCAAGGTTCAAGCGGTATAATGAAATAAAAGTTTTATCATGGCTTTATGTGTATTTTATTTAACTTTACTTTTGAAACCGAAAAATGAATAACCTGGTATTTCGACAACATAAATAAATTCACTGAAATTGCTTATGAAAAAGCATCCTTAAGGGTTGTTTTTAACACAAAATCTGGCCGTAGATTTCGATGGATTTGTTATTTTCCGTAAAAAATCAATAGACAGGCACTGTACTGGAAAGGTACCTAATTTTCCGTAGGATTGAAGCTTATACCTATATACCCTGTATCATTAATTGCAGTCTACAATATTTTGGACAAACATTAGCGACATAAATTCTTGTGGTAAGTATTGAGCATTTGCAGCAGTTTTTACAAATCAAATGACAAATTTGGTATACCCGTCATCGTATAAAGGAGGAAAATAAACAAATGTTTTTTCCAAAGATTTGAAATGGAGCTTCTTTACATTGGCTATCAAAATTTACATCTTCGGAGAATATCATGTCTTTTAAGAGGTACATTTTGGATTATTTCATACTAACAGGTTTTCCTTTAATTGTTAAGAATTATATTTGGGAATCAAACCTGTGTTTTTAAGAGTTGTTTTGAAAATGGTTTAAATTTTGCTTGGTTGGAAGCGGTATAAATAGGCGGATTGTGTCTATTTATTAATTTATTTATTTACATCTACTGAGCATTGCTCTTACAGATTACAAAAATAGGAAAAATTGAATAAAATAACATAACTATAATTACAAGTATATAACTATACATATTTATTAAGTAGTCAGTTGCAATAGATTACAACAATAAATTACAAATTTAGTGAAAATCTTCAAAATGAGGTATCAGCTAAAAGTCTGAGTACAGCTCGTCTAAATGAAAATCTATTGAGAGTTATATCGACAGTATTGGCCACCAAATTAAATAGTTGCAAATATCGAGTAATTGGTTCATTCCTCCCATAATTAGTTTGATGGAATGGAACAGCGAACAAATGAGTTTCTCTTAAAGACCTTGTTGGTATGTGAAAGGGTAGAACGGAAAGCAATTCGGGCGAATCAATGTTTGAATCTGTAATATCCTTTATAAAAATGATGCCTAGAAGCTTTCTGCGGTTAGAAAGTTCCATAATTCCAAAAATATTGCAACGGCTTTCGTACGGTGGCATGTTATCAAAAGAAAAGTTCTTTCGAAGAGCAAATCTTGTGAAGCGCTTTTGAATTTTCTCAATCCGATTGATACCTACTTCATAAAAAGGACTCCAAACAAAGCTTACGTACTCTAAGTGAGATCTTACCAAAAACCCAAATAAAACAGTAATAGCTTTAAAATTCAAAAACATTTTAGTATTTCTTTTTAAAAACCCAAGTTGCGAATTGGATTTAGAAACTATGTAATTTATATGATCTTTAAAAGTCAGTGCGCTATCAAAATATATACCCAGATCTTTTACGATGCTCACACGCGGAAATGTTTGATCATTTTCATATACGTAGCTGTACACAATTGGTAAGTGCTTACGAGTATAAGTCAATAGCCGACCCGGCAAACGTTGCTTTGCCTTCAAATTTTATTTTTATTGGAAATATTTCATCAATCGATCTATTATAATAAGAAAGGCCATGGATATTTAATTCATGGTTTGTATGGGAGGTACCACGCCCCATTGTCCAATCCTGCCCATATTTGCAGTAGCACTTAAGATATGTACACCAAACCGATGTACCAAATTTTGTTCAAATACCGTAAACAGGAGCAGAAATATTGGATATTTAATTCATGGTTTGTATCGGAGGTACCACGCCCCATTGTCCAATCCCGCCCATATTTGCAGTAGCACTTAAGATATGTACACCAAACCTACGCACCAAATTTTGTTCAAATACCGTAAGCAGGAGCAGAAATAATTGATTTTTAATTTTTTGTTTGTATGGGAGGTACCACGCCGCTTTGTCCAGTTGGACCGAATTGTAAATCTAAACCATCCCGGGCACCACCCAGACGCATATACAAAAATTTATGCAAAGCGGTCCAGCCGTTTAGGAGGAGTTCAATGACGACGCTCGTACAGTAGAATTATATATATAATGAAAAATGTCCAGTTTTCCACTTTTCCGACGGACTTATCATGTCACTCGCCTCGATTTCGACCTTCGGACATAGTTAAAAACCTTCTCCTGGCCGACACGAATAAGCCCTGAAAGTTTCATGAAGATCGGGTACGCCGTGTGAGAGGAGTTCTCTTACAAACTATTTTTGTACACAGACAGACAGATATTCATTTTTATATATATAGACAAAGATAATATTACACTTAGAAAAATTTAAAAATAGATGGTTGCCGCGGCACCATACTATTAGTGCTGCAATATCTTGTTGAAAGTGTACGCAGTCCTGGATAGATGTTATATTATAAAATAATTTCAAGTCATCCGCAAATAACAGACATTGACAATACTTTAATATATTAGGGATGTCATTGACATCCTTAGAAGTGGTGAAAATGTGATTGTTTTAGAATAACTTCCACTCTTTTTTGCTGTGTAGTTTCTTCAATAATGCACTGAAGTTACTGAAACTTTCGGGGATTGCCTGTAAAGTCTACCAGCGTTAAGACGTAGTTTCGCAAAGTAACAAATGGACCCTTTTGTATGAAGACTTATTCGCATAAATATGTTGAATCTTTGTTATTCAGAAATTAATAAAATCTTCGAATATTATTTCCGGTAAAATTTGCTTTCTCACTTAATTTAAAACATCTTTAAAATTAAACGGATTATCTACATGAGTTCAATAAACTTCAATTAATAAAACAAAATAAAAAAAAGATTTGGCTTATCATCACTAAAGAAAAACAAAATTTTTCTAATTGTTATTATGTCCTATCAAACAATTCTCAATAATTACCCGAGGAAAACTGACATTCAAAAAAATTTATGCTCAACAAATCGTTAAGAAAAACTCATATATTTTTATTTTTTTTATTTTTTATCAATAGATGATGTCGCTGAAGAAGAAGACAGCGGCAACGACAGCGACAACGACAATGCTGAAGCAGACATCAAGATTTTGGGATAAGACGTAAGACGTCAGTGGCATTCAATAAATGCTAAATTGACACTTAATGGCATTCAACATTTTATGGCACATCAAGTGTAACTGCGGAGTCCAAGAGGGACGGACTTTGGGGAATAAGTGACATAATGATGGATCAAATATGGGGCCTGGGGGAGGAGAATACGTCTTATCAAATACAGAGTCAGCCGCTCGCTCGTACTGGTAATTGATATTGTTAATCAGCAGACACAAATAACGCTTTGTCGACTCATACTTGCGCACAAATGTATATTCGAAATATTGTTTTTAACAAAGTGTAAGAATAAATTTAATAATAACTTCAAATTCTAAAGGGTATTGCTAATGGTGTGATTTGTTCACCAAGTCGAATACTGTAAGGTGTAGTGAAAGATCTATTCGAAAACTGAACGAGAAGCCAGTATAGTGAAAAGAAAACCATTATTTTTTTCTCCAAAACTATCTCACCTCCAATTTTATATGCTTTCGCATTATAGCGGATTAACCATTTTTCGGTTTTGAAAGTAGAGTTAAAGAAACACCCATAAAGCTGTGATTTCGATTAAACTTTTTTTGTTTTTATTTATTTCTCGGTTTCCAAACTAAAGTTAATTAAAACATACACAAAGCTATGATTTTGATAAAACTTTTTATTTCATTATAATGCTTGGACCTTTCCATAATGCACGAATTACAATGTCATTTAAATAACCGGCTCTGGATTGCTTGCAGCAGTGAATTCTTTTAAGGTAATTTTCAATTACTGTTTCGCACATTTCGAGCGGTATCTCGGCGATAACTTGACGAATGTTGGTTTCCAAATGCTCCAGCTTTTGGGGATTATCCGCGCAAACCCCGTCTTCGACGTAGCCCTACAAAAAAAGTCTAAATGGGTTCAAATCGCGAGACATTGCTGACGAATTGACGTCGCCAAATCGTGAAATTACGCTTCTGGAATCTTCTCTTTCAATAAAGCCAAAATCGTTAGTGTTGTGTGGCTTGAGGCATCGTTTTGTTGAAATCACATATTGTCCAGTTCATAATCTTCAATTGCAGGCCAAAAGAAGTACGTTATCATACGGCGCATAGCTTTTTGAATTGAACGGATGGCGGATTATCCGTCACACCCACAAAAACGATATTTACGTCGCTGCGTACATTGGGATGATGCACAGGCCTGACTGTATCTGTAACGCCAGCCTTTTCTAACTTTCTTTATAATCTTGTTAATTTTTAGCACAGTAGGTCGTAGCGCAACAGGGTGGCGCAATAGAATGTGCATATTTAAAAAATAAATTAAAAAATAAATACAAAAGGTATGGTTAAAATTAATCTAAGGCATTGTAGAGTAATAAATGGAGTTTATTTTTTAAAAATAACATCATATAAATGGTGACCCTCTCTACGACGGCACTCCTCTAACCGCAAACGAAAATTATTGAAAACTTTCTTCAGTAATACTGGTGTAATGGCTGCCATTTCACCACGGATATTCTCCATGAGCTGAACGATGTTTCTTGGATTATTACTGTAGACTTTGTGTTTGAGGTATCCCCACAAAAAAAAAGTCAAGAGGCGTCAAGTCTGGACTACGTCGAGGCCATGGGATATCACCTCTTTTCGAAATCAGTCTGCCAGGGAACATCTGCTTCACCACCGCCATGGAGTCATTTGATGTGTGACAGGTAGCCCCATCTTGTTGGAACCAAGTTCTGGAATTCACTTTCAATTTCTGGAGCCAAAAATCCGTCCAACATCTCAACATAGCGTTCCGTATTAACCGTGACGATTTGTCCCCGCGCATTTTCGAAGAAAAAAGGACCAATTATTCCTCTGCCAGAGATTGATGCCCATACTGTCACTTTAGGACTATGCAATGGTTTACGGTGTTTGATTTTGGGATTTTCACTGTTCCAGTAACGACAATTTTGACGGTTTACGAACCCATTCATAAGGAAATGAGCCTCGTCAGAGAAAAGGATATTGTTAAAATTGGAAAATCGATTAAGCATTTCATTAGCAAATGCGAGCCTTGCTATGAAGTCAGACTCTTTCAATTCTTGTGTTAATTGCAGCTT
>JAHXMU010034136.1:0-23781 GCA_019455685.1 Philornis downsi | reverse complement strand
CAATTGAAAACGCATACGTAATTGGATTGTATATAACGTATTGATGAAACGTTCCGGCCCCGTTTAAACTTCGCAACGTAATAATCTACAGTCGTAAACAAAGGAGCAGAATCCTCCAATGTGAAATCTAGTTCGGCTTTAATATCGGTTGAACTGAAACCTTTCAAACGGAAATATTGAATTACATAACGGTGACCAATTCTTCCATGTTTACAAATTTACTGAGATCGTTTATTTTTGATTGCTCAAATAAAAATACTAAACAACATGAGTCCTTAATGCTTAAAACATATGTTTTATAAGGTTGTCAGTTTTCGCTAAAATAATGTTTTTCAAAATACTTTCAGCTGACAATCATCCAATACCGTTTTGTGGATTTTCTTAACCTTCTCTGGCGTGGACACTTCAATTGGTCGACCACTATGGTGTTTGTCTTGACAGCTCGTACGACCTCGTTTAAACTCTGACACCCAATATTTTATATAATATAAATTATAAATTCAAATGCCAAATAGGCCGTAATGAACTCTAAGACAGGCTCAATTGCTGGGAATGCTGTGGAATTGACAAATTCGGCCATCCGAATTCTCCACGTTTTTAATTGCAGAAGCAACATTTTCAGCAGTGCCCACATTGCGATGACACACAAGCCTGAGCACATCTGTAACGCTTCTAGTGTTTTCAAATTTCTAGCCCTAAGATAGGCCCAATTGATGAGAACGCCGTGGAATTGACAAATTCGGCCATCCGAATCCTCCACGTTTTTAATTGCAGAAGCAACATTTTCAGCAGTGCCTACATTGTGATGACACACAAGCCTGAGCATATCTGTAACGCTTCTAGTCTTTTTAAGTTTCTTTATAATCTTGTCAATTCCTTGCACAGTATGACAACCATAATCATTCGATAATGCACAAAAAGTGCCCACGTTTGAATTACTATTTTTGTAGTAAGTTTTAACTATGTTTAGGTTACGTTTACGTTCTTTGGTTATTAAACGATCCATATTCGTAAATGGCAAAACTTTTACTGAATAAATAACACTTTAGATGACAGGTGTTTAGTATCTAGCAGCCTTGCCAGACCCATATGCCACAATTTTGCTTGCTGATGTAACCGCATAGTGGGAAATGAGCTTCATCGCTGAAGAAAATTTTATTCGATTGAAAGCCCACGTTTGAATCATCACTTTTTCTTACCAAGTATTAGATATATTTAAGCGTTTTTCGTTTGCTAAACGGTCTATATTCGTAAATGCCAAACCTTTCACTAAATAAATAACATTTCAGATGACAGATATTTAACAGCTGCAGCCTTGCCACACCGGCGTGTTGACCCTGTATAATAGATAATATAAATTAAAAAGAAAACAATTTTTATGTAATTTTGCATACTCCCATTGTCCGTGATAACACAGTTCCACACGAATAAGACTACGACCATCTATTTGTCGAAAATAACATCAATTAGTAATTGCCGATCTTAGCCTCATGTCTGTATTTGTCCTCAATTAGAAGGCCTAGACAGAGAGCTTAACAAAAACAAAAAGAACGAATTCCTTTGCATCTCAGGAATATTGGATTGAAAACCAGCTCAAGAATTGCTGAATTTCTTATTTGAGATAAAAAAAAGTGTACAAAATAAAATATACTTTGCTGTCATAATATTTAGGAAACTATTATGTAGGGTGACGCATAAGCAACGTTAAGATTTGATCAGTGAATATATTTTTTGTTTATGTCTTTTTTTTCGTCTCTTTGCAGAATTAACTAAATAATACTTGAGAAATTTGTGTTGAAAAGGCTCAGCACAGAACAAAAAACCAAAGTTGTTCAATTTTACTTTGACAGTCAGCTTTCGATTATTCAGGTCATATTGAAATTTCTCTCATGTTCTTCTTCTGCTTCTAGCGCTCCAACAATTTACCGATTGGTTTAGCGTTTTGGGCAACAAGGGGCTGTCTGTGATCTTCCGCGTGCTGGAACACCTCGTGCAGTTCGTAATGAAGCATGCAGTTCGAGTGCAAGCAAGTATTGAGGAAACCCCCGAAACTTCCATCAGGCGGCGTTGTCAGCAGTTAGAGATGTCTAGGCGGTCTTTGCAGAGAATTTTCTTTTCCCATATAAGATGCAATTGTCAATATAGTCGCCGTTAACGTTACTTATGCGCCCTGCTTTAATATGATACTATGAAAAATTGCTTTCAGTCTACAACAAGCCAATGTCAAACTCAGAATTTAGATTGTGCTGAATTTTTACTTCCATGGATACACTTCTTTGTTATTCAATGTTTTTATTTGTTATCATTTATTTAAATGCTACCTATATATTTGCTCAAGACAATTATTTTTTCCCGTTTTACCGAATTAAAAACAACTTTATATCAAATTCAACAGCATATTAAACCGCAGCATGAATAGGATATCCTCATAGATCACCATCGTTGAAAAAATCTTGAAGACTTTTGAATGCATGCATCTTTAACAAGTCAAATGCATTATCCTCCAATTCACGTTTAATTTGCCAACCGTTAAATCAACCCATAGTAGATTTCTACGCGTGCTCCCCCACCCACAAAATTCTACGATTGATTAATGCTCCTACGACCCCCATTTATTAACCCATCCATAACAACCATACATATGAACTGGGATGATCAGTGGACGATTGCCCACCGAAGAGAGTATAAATCCCAGGTCGTTTAGTGCAATTAGCCACAATAAATGTTCATCAAATTAATATCGGTCCTGCCCAATCAAATGTGAAGAAAAGGAATGAAACTTAAATGACTCCGGCTTAAAACGAAACTAAAAAAGGACAATTCATAACTTCAGTGTAATTCTGAACGCACAATCCCACCAATGCTTCAGTCTGCCTCTTTGAAATGCCAAGAGAAGGTGCTGTTCTCCTGTGGCTGCTCTTGTGTCCAATTCCAGCACATAATGTTATAAATTAATGGCATTTCAACATTAATCTGCAAACTGTAATGGACTCCAGTGTAATGTTCACGTTGCTTGCCTGGATAAGAATTGTATTTGAAATTAGTTTGTGATTAGCCCAGCAAATGGAAAGCACGGAACAGTGGACGACAGCCCAGTACAGTGTGGAATTGTTACAGAAGCTCCTGATATGGAGGCAGTCAACGAAGCGACATTGTGCTGAGAGAACACAATGTGACCATAAATCATGGCCACATAAGGTAAGATCATAACCGAATGGTAGAACCGAACCGTGTTGTTGCTTAACGTTAAATTTAGCTTAAAGATCAGCGTGAAATAAGATTAAAATTGAGCTTAAGCTGTGATATTGTATGCAAACACTCGCATTGCCCCCATGATGTAGTAGTGGATGGGAAGTTTTCAACGCCCGCCTCTCAGCAATTATGCTACCAAACAAATTAACGCGTTCACTTCGTTTAGGACATCGTTTGGTGATAACATGTGGATTTGAACGAGGCCAGTTTAATGATTCGATTACTGTTTATTTATCTTCGGTCAAGAACTACAACATTTTTTTGCTCTTTACCCGGACAACTCACTGTTTTGTTCATTCCCGGAAAATTTGTTAGCCTTTGGCAGTTTGTGACTTTTCTTTCTAAAAATCTAATAACTGTGAATGTTTTGCACTGTAATACATCACGCAATGAAAATATTGCCCTGAAAGTTCGCAGAAATATGTCTTTTTTTGGTTTCGGTTTGCATTGCTTTGATAACCCTCTAATCCATTTAGTGATTTAAAAACCGCCAGTCTGGCAAGGCTGTCAGCTATTAAATATCTGTCATTTGAAGTGTAATTTATTTAGTGAAAGGGTTGCATTTACGAATACGGATCGTTTAACAACCGAAGAATGCGTAAAAATGAATAAAACTTGCTACAAAAGTGGTGATTCAACCGTAGGCAATTTTCGTACATTACAGAGTGATTATGGGCGTCATAATTAACTTACTGTGCAAGGAATTGACAAGATTATAAATAAATTTAAAAGAGACTGAAGGTGTTTCAAGAAACTGTGCATAATCGCAATTAGCAATTGCCGAAAATGTCGCTTCTATTAGTGAATGTGTGGCGGATAATCCGAATTTGAAGTCAGAAAGCTATAACCAATTTTTTTTTGGCCTACAATTGAAGATAATGAACTGGACAATATGTAGTTTAACAAAATGGTGCCACGAGTCACACAACACGACCGATTTTGGCTTTATTGCATGAGAATTTTCCAGAAAACATAATTTCACGTTTTGACGACGGCAATGAGTCACCAAGACCATGCCGTTTGGCGCCGTCAGACGTTTTTGTGGGGCTACGTCAGAGGTCGTGATTTCGCAGATAATCCCCCAACATTGGAGCATTTGGAAACCAAAATTCGTCAAGTTATCGCCGAGATACTCGCGCGGAATGTAAGAAAAAGTGGTCGAAAACTACCTTAAAAAGGATTCACTGCTGCAACCAATCCAGAGGCGGTCATTTAAATGACATTGTATTATATTTCGTACATAATGGGCAGATTGTAGCATTATAATAAAAATTTCATCGAAATCAAAGTTATGTGTATTTTATTTTGAAACGGAAAAATTAAAAACCCATTATATATTAAAATTGTAAAATTCTACGTTTTTTGAGCTGCAAAGCTGAGGAATGTCGTATAATCACAGGCAAGGCTAACTCAAAGTAGTCGCATTATAGTTGAAAATTTGCCATCTAAATAAACAAATAAGATTTTTAAGTATTGTTAGAGAAAGCATCATCACAAAAGCTACACTGAAGTTGCATTAAAATCCTCCCAAAAAATAGAAATGTGTAATCAAATAAATTATCCGTCCATCGATTATCCATCAAACGATTTTTCAGTATTTAAAATGTACGAGTATTTCATACATGAAGGCAAGGTCCAAGCATCATAATGAAATAAACACTTTTGATGATTTTTTTTCGGAAACAAAAAATATGTTAGAATCACCTTCTTCGGCCTTCTGAAATCATAATTTAATCAGAAAAGAGCATAGATATTAATTTTTCCACAGAAAAATTCATATATTAATCAAAGATGTTCGGGTTCATCAACAATTTAAGTACAATATATGTGGAATAACATCGTAAATCCTTCGTTTTACTATTAGGAGTGCAACTAAGTTCCCGCTGTTTGCCAATAGATGGCGCCAGCTGCAACTGCTAGTCGATTTTGCCATAACGTAAACGTCATGAGCTATTGTTAGGCATATGGTAAACATACCGCTTCGATTTTCTTTTGACGTCATATTCTTTTGGCTGTGTGAATATGTATGATTTTGTGCCACATAATCGTAATATACGGGAAGTATTGATTTACTTATTTCAATCAAAGAAAACGGCAGCTGAAGCTCATCGGGGGCTTCAAAACGTTTTCAGAGATGCTGCTTTAAGTGAAACAACGTGTTGTATGCGGGAAGTATTGATTTTCTTCTTTTAATTGGAGAAAATGGCGGTTGAAGCTCATCGAGAGCTTCACAACGTTTACGAAGATGCTGCTTTAAGTGAAATAATGTGCGAGATTAGTTTCGTCGCTTTAAAGACTGAGATTTTTATGTTGACGACCGTTCGCGTGAGCGAAGACGAAAAACCTTCCAAGACACTGAATTGACGACATTGCTTGATGGGGATCCGTGTCAAACGCAGGTAGAGCTTGCTTTAGTATTAGTCGATTGCATGTGTTGGGAATGATTTAAAAGCAAGAAACTTGGGTTCCTTACGAGTTGAGGTCAAGGACGTTGTGCGGCGTTTTTTCGCCTGTAAACATCTGCTTCAGCGACAAAAAAAGAAGGATTCTCTTCATCATATTGTAACGGGTGATGAAAAATGGATTCATTACAGCAATCCAAGGAAAAGCAGGCCACGGAGGCTGCCCGGTCATGCCACTACGGCGTCGCCTCGGCCGAATAATTTCGCTGTGAAGGGTATGCTTTGTATTTGGCGAGACCAGGTCGGTGTTATTTATTATGGGCTGCTGAAACCAACTGAATCCATTACTGAGGACCGGTATCGACTGCAATTAATGTGATTGAGCTGAGCTCTGCAAGAAAAACGCCCACAATACGCGGAGAGGCACGAAAAAGTGATTCTTTAGGATGACAACCCTCGGCCTTACGTGGCCAAGCCCGTTAAAACCTACCTTGAAATCCTGAAATGGGACGTCTTACCCCATCCGCCATATTCTCCAGATATTGCGCCGTCCAATTATCACTTGTTCCGTTCGATGGCACACGGTTGGGCTGACCAGCAGTTCCACTCATATGACGTCATCAAGGAATGGCTAGTGCAAAGCCTCAAAAGATAAACGGTTTTACCGTGACGGTATTCGAGCATTGCCAGAAAAAAGGGAGAAGTAAAGGGTGTCCCAACAAGAACGCAAGATTTAAATGACTGATGCAGCAATTAAATTGTTTCTCTAGCTGTATGACATGTGGCGCCATCTTGTTGAAACCACATGCCCTCCACATTCATTTCTTCAATTCTAGACACGAAAAAACTGGTTATCATTTCACGATACCGAACACCATTGACTGTTGGCGCTTGACATGCCTCATTTTCATAAAAAAGGTCCAATGGTTCCTCCAGCCCAAAATCCACACCACACAGTGACGCGTTGAGGATGCATTTGCTTCTCGTGAATCACTCGAGGATTGTCCTCACCCCAAATGCGACAATTCTGCCTATTGATGAAGCCATCAAGATGGAAATGGGCCTCATCACTGAAGATGGTATTATCGGCAAAATCAGCATTTTCATGTTGTCTCTCTAATACCCAATTAACGAACTCCCTTCGCTGTCCATGGTTTCTGAGTCAATGGAACTTTGTATGCATGAAGATACAAATCTTTCGTCAAAATTCGCTGCATAGTGGATGTGGAGACACCAATTTGCTGAGCTCGGTGTCGAATTGAGGTGGATGGAGTTTGAGTGACATCATCACGTACAGCTGCGACATTTTCGGTCGATTGACCTGGTCGAAGGCGCGTTGTGGTGTTTACATCACTAATAGACCCAGTTTTGGCAAATTTATCCATTAATCTCTTTACAGTTGACTCTTTTGGAGCATTATTGTGACCTCAAATTGATCGCATGTTGCGAACTGTAGCCGCAAAACTTTCACCATTTTGGTAAAACAATTTCACAATGAGAATGCGTTGCTCATTCGTGTAGCGCTCCATTTTTACTAACCTCATACCTTCTACTAGCAAACAATAACAATTGTTCAAATGTCAAACAATGACACTTCGAATGGAGCGAAATTTAAATCTTGCGTTCTTGCTGGGACACTCTTTAGTAACTAGCGATGGGCAATACTTCCAATGAATTATTTGTAAACATGTTTTCATAATAAAGTTGCATTTTTATAAAAAAAAAAGAAAAACAGCGAGAAAAACATAATGTGGAGAAAAACTTTTCGGAAATTTCCTATTTTATTATAAAGTCCTATTGTGTCGTAAAAACATGTTAAAAAAAAATTAAAATTTGATTGCCCCCCACAAGCGGTGGTCCAATAAGAACAAAATCCAATAACTAAGTGATCTATAGTTATAGCCGGTCGTATAGCCGTTCTAACACATAGTCTTGTGCAATCGGGGCATTTCTGACAGCCCTTTAATATATTTATACAAGACCTACTTTCATGAATGAAAACGGTTGCGAATTGAATCTTATAATCCTTACCAAGCGCATATTTGTATGGTCAATATTTTAAAGATATGTCGTGCAAATAACTAACTAAAAACAATTCTCTTATTATTATTCGAGTTACTTAATATACCACATTCGTAATATACTCGTACTTGCGGCACAAGTTTAGGCATAGATGCAACACCATCGCCACCATCATCATCATCATCATGCAACTGTCGCCGCGGTAGCCACCAAATTGAAGTCTCAGATGTTGCCTGCCTCCAAGTGTCCGTCTGGTGGCATGTTTTGCTTAATCACTGCCAAAGCTTTATTTCGTTTCATTTTCGTTCGGAATTAAACGTACGATTTGTTTTCCTCAAGATTTATTGAGTTATAATTTGGGTGTAAATTTGCAGTTGGTGCGAGTGCCACAGTGAATTCGATACGCGGAGTATCTTTAAGCATGGTTATAAATAGCCCCAACTGGGGCAGAGTGGATTTGCAATGGAGAGGCCCAAAGAAAACATATATTAAAATAAATCAATGTTTAGCATGGAACTCTCCACCAACTGACGCACCATCACCAGCACCAGCACCACCAGTGGCTGGATGATGGGATGCGAATGTGAATTGCAATCGGAATCGGAATTGGAATAAAACAGCCAGTTGTATGGTTTTATTTCATGTTATAGCATGTGACATGGGGACAAATTTATGGCGCAATGTCAGCAAAGTCAATGATTATTCATTATATTAATGCCTTTATAATGAATTGTTAATTGGTTGCTAAAAGTCTGCAACCGCAAACTGATACAATCCAAAATACTTTTGTCGATTTGCCGACACGAAGCTAAGCGAGGATGGAATCCAAACAGATGTTGGACATGGTGACTGCATGAATGCCTTTTGGGAATGGGGTGTCATATGAAAGGATACATGTCCTCTTTGGCATGGCATGTAATTGCAACAGTATGAAAAATTTCTGTTGTGGTTTATCTTTTTATTTCTTTAAGTTTGTATTTTGGAAAAAGTAAGTGTTTTTCAAAAAAAGGTTGGCTTCTTAGCCACACTGTGCTTCTATTACAATTCAAATTTATTGTTATTCTAAGAAAACTTAGCTCCAGACTGTGGTCCACATAGCGAATTGCAAAAGAACCGGGGGTAGATAACATTTAAAACTTTTCGATGTTTCCAAATAAACCAAAAACTCTTGATAGACCGAGGTTTCCACAAAATCAATTAGCACTAATCGAAAGGCTCTACAGAACAGTACAAATTTCAGGAAGTTTTCACAAGTTTGTATTTTTTTGAACCAATCATATTCTTGTGCCTGATATTAACTCACTGCAAGACCAAATCGTGTAAGACACACCGTGACGCAATGGTTAGTTCAAGCGACTATCATTTGCAAAATCGTAGGTTCAACCCCGCAGACAGTCACCTATCATTATTTGATAATGACAGACAGACAGTCACCTACCATTATTTGATAATGATATGTCTGGCGAAAACTTCAAGTAGTCGAATAATCGACAAGTCTTGTGGATGCTGCTCAAACTGTGATGATCGGAATTGTCATTAAACTGCAGAGAGAGAGTCTAAAAATAGAATATGAATAAACTCACTGAATGCAAGAACCTCTCCCCTGTCTCATTCATGCAAGGAAATTTGTTTGACCAAACCTTCCACATGTAATAGTAGATATTTCGTCAAAATATTTGTCCGTTTAAGAGTTAATTTCTATAGTTAACAACCATAGAGACTAATCAATCTTTCCTTTCTTTTTTGTTTGTTTAAGAAAACTTTTAAAGAACATTTTATTTTCTTACTAGTTCATAAAACGTTATTAAAGAAAAACTACAATAAGAGAAAATATTTCAGACCGACAACTTTCTCCACCAAATTTTTCATTAAAATGAAGAAAAAATCCTTAGAATAAACTTTCCTTTGAGAAAAAAAAACTTTCTTAAAGAAAATAGTTATTTTTTCTATAAAATTACAACAAATGAACTTTTCCTTAAGAAAGATCCACTTTCTCATTAACTGAAATTCAAAAAAGTTAATAGAAATAATAGTTCATAGAAATAAAATACTGTGATCTAATTTTATATTTTTTTAATTTAATTTAATTTTATCTTTTTTTACGAAAAAACTTACCAATTTGATGAAATCTGCAGGTTTTTCGGGACTTCTTCTATTTCTTTAAATTAGTGATTGAAAATAGCATTGAGACTTGCAATTTTCAAAATTTGTCAATCAATTTTCAAAATCTATAACAAATTTGTGAGCCTGAATTTTGAGTGAGTCTAAAAATGAAAGCCCACTGAATGTGAGAAGCTTTCCCATGATGTCTCATTTAAGGGAATTTGTTTTGTATGACAATTTTCTCGGCTATCCAGAGCAGCCCATTCTTACTGTACTGGTAAATTAAAGCTTCTAAAGGGGATGTTTTATCACAAATCCTGGAGCTAAAAGACAGCCTATTCTTATTGGACTGGAAATTGAAGTTCATGAATGGAATGTTGTATCACAAATTCTGGAGCTAAAAGGCAGCAAATTCTAAAGCTGAAAGACAGCCTGAAGCTAGAAGACAATCATGATTTATTTGTATATAAGCTTTCACAATTCGTTATTAATGTGAATTTATTGCAATTTCTCAACAGTTTTTGGAATTAATAGGAGACTTGGTTTAATTAAAATGGAGTGTTCTACATTCCCAATTAATAAATGTTCGGTTATTCCCCAAAGAACTCATTTAGGCCCACTACCATTTGTAATTTTTATTAACAATTTATCTGATTGCTTGAAGTTTTGCAAACCACTTGTCTTTGCTGATGACATAGAGTAATATGCAGATGTTGCAAGTTCACATTATTCTACTTTGATTCAGAGGGACTTAACAGCTTCAAAAGACTGCTGTAATATTAACAAACTTATTCTAAATATACCGGTTTGTCCATTTTTCGGTTTCAAAAGTCAAGTCAAATGAAGCACACATGGAGCTATAATTTCGATGGAACTTTTATTTCATTATAATGCTTGGAACTTGCCATTATGTACAAAATACAGTGTCGTTTAAAAGCCGTCTCTGGTTTGGTTGCAGCGGTGGATCCTTTTGAGGTAGTTTTCGATCACTTATGGTATGCCGTCGATATCTTCACGAATATTGGTCTTCAAATGCTGCAAAGTTTAAGGACTATCCGCATAAACACGATCTTTGATGTAGCTCCACGGACAAAGTCGAACGGTGTCAAATCGCTTCATCTCGGTGCTCAATTTACGTCGCCAAATCGAGAAATTACACTTTATGGAAACTTCTCATGTAACAACGCCAAAATCGGTCGTGTTGTGTGGCTCGTGGCACGGTTTTGTTTAAACCACTTATATTCCACTTCATAATCTTCAATTGCTGGCCAAACAAAAGTCGGTTATCACACGGCCACAGCGCTCTGAATTGATGGTAACGGCTCCTCTAGCGTCATTTTCGAAAAAATACTTCCCAATGACACCTCCAGACCATAATATACACTAAACAGTTACTTTTTCCACATGTAATGACCTTTCCGCAACCACTTTTCGGTTCTTCGAGCCCCATATATGTCAATTTTGATTGTTGGCTTAACCATCGAGTAAGAAATGAGCTTCATTGCTGAAGAAGATGTTGTTCAGCATTGAAAACCTGCTGCTGTATAGCATCCAATTAGCATATCTGAGGTGTCATGAATGGTCAGCTGCCTTTAATTGTGTCGTAAGTCGGATTTTATATGGAAGGTAGTGCAAATTCAAATGCAAAATACGTTTTAATGAGCAGTAAGATAGTCTCAATTGGTGAGAACATCGTGAAATGGACAAATTCGGGTTATCCGCCATACTTTTACTAACAGAAATGATAATTTCGGCAGTGCCTACATTGCGATAACGCACAGGGCCTGACCACATCGATAATGCTTCCAGTTCCTTTAAATTTGTTTATAATTTTAGACCGCTTTCATATCTACATGCCAAAATATCGTTTATGACATTTTTACGGTAGATTTGCTGATTTACCTTTACGATCTGTTCAATGAACATGAATGATGACAGCGCTTGTCTTCGCAGAGCCAATTGTCATTTGCCTAAATAGTTCTTTGATTTGCACTCTATACAAACCGTTTGCTGCTTGAGTTGGACTCTATATGGATGGAGGTGCAAATCTAAATGCAAAATACACCATAATGAGCAATAAGATAGGCTCAATTGCTGAGAACGTTGTTAAATGGACAAATTCGGATTATCCGCTACACTTTTACTAACTGAAGCGATAATTTTGGCAGTACGTACAATGTGATAACGCACAGGGGTTGACCACATCTGTAACGCTTTCAGTTTCTTTAACTTTTATTTATAATCTAGGCAATTCCTTGTGCAGTAGGACGATTAAGATGATGATAATCACCCCATTCTCACATTTCAATCAACACTTTTGTAGTAAGTTTTAACTATTTTTACGCGTTCTTTGGTTGTCTAACGATTCATATTCGGAAATGGCAAATTTTTCACTAAATAACTAACGCTTTAGATGACAGGTATTTAACAGCTGATAGCCTTGCCAGTTCATAATCTTAAATTTTAGGCCAAAAAAAATTCGGTTATCATACGGCCATAGCGCTCAGAATTGATGGTAACGGTTCGTCTAGCGTCATTTTCGAAAAAATACTTCTCAGTGACTCCCCCACACCATAATGCACACTAAACAGTCACTTTTTCTACATGTAATGACCTTTCTTTATAATCTAGGCAATTCCTTGCACAGTAGGTCGATTAAGATGATGATAATCACCCCATGCTCACATTTCAATCAACAATTTTGTAGTAAGTTTTAACTATTTTTATGCGTTCTTCGGTTGTTCAACGATTCATATTCGTAAATGGCAAATCTTTCACTAAATAACTAACACTTCAGATGACAGGTATTTAACAGCTGATAGCCTTGCCAGTAAATGAGTGACATAATGTGTATCGCCCTCTAAATTATCGCCATCGAAATGGTTCGAAAGGTAAAGGCCAACATTCCGCGTAATTCACGATAAAGCGCAGTTCAATTGGCAAACGATGTTAACGTGTCTGCTCATAGCATATGGTGCATATTTGCAAATGAACTGCAGCCGAACTCTTTTGTAGAGCAAGATTTAACACCTGCACAAAGGGTAGTTTGCCTGATAAGAGCAAAGGTGTTACAAAGATAATTCTGTGGTCACAACCCGTAACAGCCTAACTCGAGTTAGGACACAATTGAGTTATTAGCACCATCGTATTCAGCGTTTCTAAATTTATTTGCTCTAAATTTTTCATGTTTGTATCTCTTCTAGGAAGGCAATTAATCCTAAAAAATTTAGTAGCTTAAGTTATTTTTCTAAATGACCGTTTTGGCATAACTGCCTAAGTCAATTTAGGATTACAACAAATATAAACATTATATTTTCATCATTGCCTAAATCAACTTAAGTCGTTAATCCAAAAAAATCTGAAATATTATGACATAGAATAATAATTTATGTCAATTTAGGCGCACTTAAAGTTTTTTATTTAATCTGGAATAATAGCCTAACTCAACTTGAACTATTTGACTTTCTTTCTTTCGTTCAACAATTCATAAGAGCCTAAGTGTCTTTTTCGATAATATCTTTTGACTGCGAGAATAAACAACTATTTTTTGTTAACAACTAAGTAAAGAAAATCGTTTCCTTGGAATCTGTAGCAAAGTTTTCCAAAAAACACCTTCTCCTGATTTTCAGTGAAGATTCAAAACTTTAAACTCCTATACTGAAAATATTGAAAAACAGACTTAGGCTGTTATGGGTTGTGACCACAGAATTTAAAATTGCACCTCTCAAATTTGTAAAACATTTAAAATAAATTGTTTACCAAATATTCATAATAATGTTTCAGTTTATTTCGGATATGGAAGATATCATGTGGACTACTATATAGTATTTATGGCAACCACGTAACTCAAATAAACAAATAAATTGATCAAAACTCTGTACATGTAAATAAAAGAAGTACTCGTATAGGTTTTAAAATGATTTACAGTTTCACAAGCTTACAAGGGGATAACATGAAATTTACCCAAAGACACAGGGCTACCTAAATAAATATCAAATGTATGGAATCTCATTAATTTTCAAAGGACCTCAGACAGTTTTTTTTTTTGTGGAAACAAAGTAAAACAACGTCACCGCAATTGTGTGTGTTGGTGATGGGAGACGTATCATCATAATGTCACACTTACGGCGACATATGAGAGCATTTTATTTTAATTATACATCACAATGAATGACAGCCATCCATTGTACGTAAACGAGTATATCTGTCCGTCTATGAAACCGAACAAAATTTGTAAAATATTATTATTATCTGCCACACAATTTGGAATGGAGTGCCGGCAACGTAATGGGATATGTTGCAACAGAAACAAAGAGCAAAATGATCTGGTTTATTATTTTGTGTATAGATTCATTGACATTTCAGTTCAAATCACAAAAAAAAGGACAACAAAAAACTCGACGTAAAAAAATCGCAATGTCAATTCCTCTCAAAGGCATACAAATAGTGGTGACAGTGCGGTGGATGAACGAGTAAATGAATGAAATTAATCTTATTGTGTTTCATGCATCTGCGTTGTTGAAGTCTATTTAATGCGATTATAAATATACAATTATTAACACACCCGATTGCATTCTGACACAATTAACACATCCAAAGATCACACGCTTTCAACAAAAGTATGCGCTATTGATTAGTGACGTCATTGTTGTTTTCTGCTAATGTAGTAGAACATTCCTAAGATCAACTACAAAGTATAACATCATCATTAGCAATGACATTTGTATGTCTATCCGTTTGTATTCGTGACATATCGCAGAGATTGCATTACTCAATGAACAATTTGATAGCTTAATAATGAACTTCAAATGTCAAACAAAGCGTTACAAATTGTTTTTTGTTATGTCGTGAAGTGCGTGTGATACTGTTAGACGTCATCTTAAGCCGAATCAACTGAGAATGGGATTAAATTTCATCATTGAATCGCAATAAAAATGATGTGATGGCCGGCCATAAATCAAAGTTCATTGATTGTAACATCTTCATTGGAAATCAGAGCCTGAAAGGGGAGAGTGAACCAAAAAAAAAAAAAAAAAAGAATATTGACAGCCAGAGTTGATGATATTCTGAAAAAACTTCATGCACATGTTCAATGGCTTTGTACTGTTGTATAAGTTAACATACTTAATTACACTTATTACGCTTATGCATCGTTTAGGTCACCTTTATGTTTATGTACGCTTATGTTCCATTTAGGTAGGCTAATACGCTTGACTTGTAATTAGTTGTATAAGATTTGGTAAAGAAAGAGTCAAAGAATAAAAGACGAATTGAAAAACAACTTGTGTTATACTTAACATGTACGTCATTTGTTATCTTTGCGAAACGACTCAACAACTCTATTTGTATGTAATTTTTTTGCGTTATTTTGCATATTTCTTCAATAGACGCTCCAATTAAAACTTTTTAAAAAATAAGCTTTTTATTATTTGAAAACTACCATATAAGTTATTGAGTATAATTGTTATAATATCTCCCATCACTCCCCGAAACCATATTAATAACATAATCTAAAGTTAATTCGCATTTCCGTTCCCATGTAAACAAAAATGCAAAATCGATAAATTACTAAAAATTAAAGAGATACTAAAACAAATACAAACCTAACAATTTATTTTCCTAAGAATTATTTAAAACATAACAAATTATTAAACTCAGACTTTTTCTTAAGAGTTGTTTTCTTACATTTCCGTTCCCATATAAATAAACGAAAATGCAATAAAATAAATAAATGCAATTACGCAAAATTAACAATATATTTTCCTAAGAATTGTTTCTTAAAAATTAAATAAAATGTAGCAAAATATGAAAACCACACTTTTTCTTAAAAATTGTTTTCTTGCATTTCCACTCCCATATAAATGAACGAAAAATGCAACAAATACAAAATTAATATATTGCTAAAGAATAACAAATTACTAAAACAAAGAATTGCAAACTTTACTTTTTCCAGAGAATTGTTTAATTAAAATACATACACAAAACATAAAAAAATATATTTGTATTTTTAAAAAGTAGAAGCATGGGAATTTTTAAGACTTAAAAATAATGTTGTCCAAATGGCTCCCTCCCCTGCTTGACACTCTTGGAACCGAAGTCGCAAATTTTGGAAAACTCGTTGAAAAGTTGTTCTCGGTATTTTGTTACTTTCTGAATAATGTTCCTCTTCTACTGCTCTAAATTGGTCGGATTATTCTCGTAGACTACCGATTTGAGGTAGCCCCATAGAAAATAATCGCATGGAGAGAGATCGGGGCAACGTGGGGCCATTCAATATCCCCCCTTTTCGAAATGAGTTTTCCAGGAAAAACAAAAAGTCTGCTAGCATGTTGCAATCATCTCTCTAACCGTCCTTGCATGCCCTCTTTCGTCCTCAAAAAGTATGGTCCAATAATACCGGTTGACGTTATCCCAGCCCACATGACAAGCTTAGGGCTGTGAAAGACTGACTTCTCTTACGTGTTGACTGTTGCGGATTTCGCTGAACTGAAACACGAACACGCTCCACAATGTCGGCTGATCTTGCAGAAACTGGGCGACCACGAACCGTAATTGGTACTGCTGAGTCGGTTGTTTCGAACATCCTGATCCATTTTCGTATCACATTGGCGTTTGGAACTTCACTTAAATCGTGTAAACCGTGTTCATGCCGATACAAACGTCGTGCAGTAATCACTGATTTATTGTTTTTGTAATACGCTCGGACACAAAATGCACCTGCATTCCCGTGTACGGTTCCATGGCGACTAAATTTCCAGGAAGCGGCGCAGCAAACAACATATCCCCCCGCCACCCCGCGCCGCGCGTTACGGAGAAATTGAAGATTTAAACCGCCAACAACTACCGAGTTTTCCAAAATTTGCGACTTCGATTTCAAGAGTGTCAAGCAGCCGAGGGAAGCTATTTGGACAACATTATTTTTAAGTCTTAAAAATTCCCATGCTTCTACTTTTTAAAAATACAAATATATTTTTTTTATGTTTCGTAGTTTTTTTTTAATTGAATATTTAAACCGCCAACACCCTTATGGCCCACCCTGTATTACTTTTAATATTTAAATTGCCTGATCTGAAAATCGTTGAATTCCTGTAAACTGTGCCGGTTACCGAACATTCCTACTTCAAATTATTATCATAGTTCTTTAGAAAGTTCACTACAACCTCTTCACCGTTATTTCTCATCAATTGTGTTTCCCATTCAGTGGGTTAACGACCGCTCAATGATTTGTTTAATGATCCACGTATACATTCTGCTGAAAGAACAAGGCCACAATAGTTAAATGCTATTGAAGGAAAATTAGTTGCACTTTACTTCCAACATTAATAACTTTATTTGCCTGATTATGGCTAAATTAAAAGCTATGTTACCACGACTCAGACATCCAAACAGACCAAATGCTACAGCATGAGCCAAACACGCATTTTAATATTGGCTCCAACTATAAGACGAAGCAAAATCAAAAGCCCGCCGACCCCCAGTATTGTTCATTCCACTTTAACAGCGAGAAAGAAACAAAATCAGGCATCATTCTGTTCATCATTGTTCTAGTACAAGGAAGGAGAATGTTCAAGGAAGGGGTTAAGTACACACGGATGACGAGCGACGAGTGGCTTTATGCCGCTACATGTGCACGCTTAAATGAGAATTGTTTTGGTGTCTTGAGACAGATATAGTTGGACTGATGCTCAGCTGGCGTGTTGGCTGTTTCTGCCTGAATGTTAAGTGAATGGAAGTCATTTGTTAAGCATTGATTGCATATTTTCTGAACGCCCCAGTTGTGGTTGTTGTTGCTTTTGCTGTACCTTCTTTTTCAGGAGGTTTTCAATTTTGTCCACTTCAGCGCTCGTGGACGCAGTGGACTATTTTGTCGCTTTCCATAAAAGTGTTATAAAATTTGTTTAGTTTAATTTCATCCAACCCGCTTGTTAAAAATAAACTCTTCCCTTGATCGAATGCATGTTCGGATCGAACTCATCATCAAAATTATAATAATCATCATTTAAGTACTCCAACAGTTTTATCCTTCGCCTGAGAAATGCGGAAGACATATGATCAGTTGGGAAATAAGGGAAAGGAAACGTGGCATTGAAAGATAAATAGTCAACTTGTAGTCATCTAAAGACTAGTAGTTATTCTCATTTAAAATACGAGGGCAGTTGAAAAACTAGGCGACTTGACTTGCAGGTGGTGCCAGTAGTTTGAAAAAAGAAATATGTTTTAAGTTTCAAAGCACCACATTGTTTAGTAGTTTTATTTGAGCGATTAAAAGTAAACGATCTCAGTGAATTTGTAAATATGGAGAAAGTTAGTCAATGTTATGTAAGTCAATATTTCCATCTGAAAGGGTTCACTCCAAAAAAATATTAAAGCCCACCTACATTATACTCTGGTGTAGTTCGTTCCTTCGTGTGCGACCTTAAATTGGGTAGCAGAATTTAAACGAGGCCGTACGAGCTGCCAACACGAACATCGTAGTGGTTGACCAATTGAGGTGTCCACGCCAGACACGATTAAGAAAATCCACAAAATGGTAATGGATGATCATCTATTGGCAATCCACAAAATGGTACTGGATGAACGTCGGCTAAAGGTGCGTGAGCTAGCTGAAATGATAAGCATTTCAAGAAGTGCTATACAGCGTATATTGACCGAACATTTGAAGATGAGAAAGCTGTGTGAAACTTGGGTGCCGCGCTTGCTTTCAATAGAGTGTCTGGTAATGTTTCACCGCAATAAAGCGGAATTTTTGCATCGATTTATAACCATGGATGAGACATGGACCCACCACTTCATACCTGAGACAAAGGAGCAGTCAAAGCAGAGGATTGGAGAGAATCGTGTCCAAAGAAAGCGAAGACGGTTCCATCTGCAGGCAAGATCATGGCGTCTGTTTGTTTGGGATGCGCAAGGGATTATTTTGATAGATTATCTTCAGAAAGGGAAAATGGTCAATGGAGAATTTATGCTAATTTATGGCAGCATTTAGATGATGGAATTATAGAAAAAAGACTGCATTTGGCGAAAAAAAAACTTTTGCTTCATCAAGACAATGCTCTAATTCACACATCTACTATTGCGGTGGCGAAAATGAATGAATTAAAGTTCGAACTGTTTCAATATGCACTGCTTCGCCAGATTTAGCTCTTAGCGGACTATTTTCTATTTCCAAACTTGAAAAAATGGATCGGTATTCAAAGATTTGCAACAGTGAAGAGGTGAAGTCTGCAGCTGATGGCTACTTTAAGGAGTTTTACAGTTCCTACTATATAAAAGGGTATAGAAGTTATTGAATTTTGCTGTAAGAAGTAAATCGAGCTTAAAGAAGATTATGTTGAAAAATAAAGAACATTTTTTCTAACTTTTTTGCGTTTTCTTCGTTAGATCGAATAGTTTTGGGGTCGCCCTTGTACTAGCAGTTATTTTAGCAGTGTTTTAGCAGTGAGTTTACATTAAACATACGAATAAGTACTTTTCTTGCAATTCCTTACATAGGGCGCTATTTCAGAAACCGTTTTTCATATCCTTGTATTTGAGAAGACAGTTTTTCCACCCTCCCTATTTTATTTAACATTATCTACATACATAATCATCTTTTTTTTTCAATATTATGCCCGACCCATTATTCCATCCTCGTTACTGACCTACAACTGCTTTCGAGTACGGCTTGTCTCGTTTGATGAAAATGATTGCAATGTCGGTGGTGATCATTCTGATTCTGATCACGATGACGATGATGATGCTGATTATGATGAACATTGTTTGTAGCAATCAAAAACACATTTGATGTTGTTGAGAGGTGTTGCTCGATGATTGCGATTAGTGACGATAGGGGTCGGTCGGTCATCAGAAATAAGCTTTTTATTGCATCGCGTTCGTTGTTGATGGGTTGTTGGTGTTTTGCCAAAGGAAGAACAATCTTTCATGATTGAGTCATTAAATTTTATTATTTTGTTGAAATTAGTATAATTTTAATAAATTGTTTTCAATTTTTTTAATAAATTCTTTTAGTTGTAAGAAAAAAAAAAATAAATAAAAAGGAAAGAAAATAATTAATTGGCCCAATGTAGGCTAACGGATATTGAAGCATTCTAAACATGGCAGATTTGTTCAAAGTAAGGAAAGGGCGTACGAAAATATACGTACACTTAGCGAAATTCTATTAAAGACAACTGCATTTTTGTAGATAAAATTGGATTTTCGAATAACGAAACTTTCTTCTATTCTATTTTCCTTTGTCTTGCCCATCGTTTTCTATTTTTAGCATACAGTGGCACGCAAAAATTAAGGACACATGAATACTTTTTTTAGGTTTTGTTTAATATCATGTTTATAAAATAGAGAAAATGGTAAAGGAAACACACCAGTATTGTATATTAAAATGTTGTAATTGATTTTCAACAAAAAGAATTTATAATCAAGGCACATTAGAAAATATACAGTTATATTACCCCTTGATTTTGTTCTGCAAAATTAAGGGCACATTTACCGTTTTTTTGAGAGATAGAATTTGAGAGATGGCAAAGGACAGTCTCATTCAAGTCAGAATATCGCTTCGAGCTAGTTACGTGCAAAATTTCCAAAATGTAATCGCTTTGAAGGTGGAAAAATTTAAAAAATTTCAAAATTGCGAGCCGTAACCAGCTTACCCCTTGATGAGCGACAGATTACAATCGATTTATATGAGAAGGACAAAAAGTCTTACGGTGATATTGGTAAAATAGTGTCTCGAAGTCGGTGTACTGTTAGAAAAGTGATACAACGAAAAATAAATGAAAATCGCATAGAGAATAAACCTGGAGCTGGCTAACCAGCTAAATTGACCGATAAAGCGAGGACGTTTCTTTCCAGGTGCACATGACTGTATACCCTGACTAGCTATGCATCTTCGAACAGTATCAGGGGAAACTTTTTTACCCTGATATTTTTCGAGATCGTCAGTTATTTTTCTGGCACTTGTGAACAGGTTTTTTGTCAAACGGACACAAAGTGATTCGGCTAAAATTTGCAAAAGAACAAATGTTGGAAAAATAATTTTATCACATTGATGGCCCTGATGGCTTTAATTATTACTGGCATGACATTCGGCAGCCTGAATATTACTCCACTTTGGTGGCGGATCGCTAATGGTTTGGGCTGCATTTAGCTACCACAATCAAATCCCAATAAAAAAAAATTTCCGTGTATACGAGGTGGGATCAAAAAACAACAATTTTTTTTCAAAAAGTATTTATTTATTCATCAATTTCTATTTTATTTCCTTAAAAGCAGTCCCCCTCAGATATAATACACTTGTGCCAGCGTTTCTTCTAATCCTTGAAACACTTCTAAAACGCGCTTTTTGGTATCGCCAACAGCTCCTGTTTCGATTTTTCTTTTATCGCCTCAATCGTAGCAAAACGTTTTCCCTTCATCGGGGGCCAAGTCCGGTGAATACGGTGGTTGAGGCCTGATTGCGGTTTTGTTTTTGGCCAAAAAGTCACGCACAAGCATCGATGTGTGAGCTGGTGCGTTATCATGGAACAAAATCCATGATTGGATTTTCCATAATTCTGTGCGTTTTTGACGAATTGCTTCGCGCAAACGGCGCATAACTTCAAGGTAGTATTCCTTATTGACCGTACGATCTTGTGGCAAGATTTCACGATGCACCACGCCATTGCAATCGAAGAAAACAGTGAGCAAAACCTTCATATTTGACCGAACTTCACGTGCTTTTTTCGGTCTTGGCTCCTCTGGACTCTTCCATTTGGTTTCAATGTCATAGCCATACACCCATGATTCGTCACCAGTTATGACCTTTTTGAGGAAATCTGGATCGTCGTTGACGACATTCAACAGCTCCTGAGCGATGTCCATGCAACGTTGCTTTTGCTTAAAATTTAGCAATTTTGGAACAATCTTCGCTAAACCTAAAACATCCGTAGAAATTACTTGGCATGAGCCGAACGATATGCCAACATCATCAGCAATCTCTCGTTTAGCGATTCGACGATTATCCAAAATCATTTTCTTCACTGCTTCAATGTTTTCATCGGTTATTGACGTGCTAGGGCGACCAGGGCGAGCATCGTCATTGGCATCTTCTCGGCCTTCCTTAAACCGGTTATACCACAATTGAACTTGTGTTCTGCTCATAGTAGACTCGCCAAACGCCACAGTCAACATTTCAAATGTCCTTGAACATTTAATTTCAATTTTTACACAAAACTTTGATCCATTTTTTCGAATAGTAAAAAATCGAAGAGCTCATCAAAACACGACTACCCTTTTTATCTGTCAAAAACAAACTGACGATCCAAAATGGCTGACATTGTTAACATATATAACAGACATGTGTATCAACATAACAGAAAAAAAATGCGAAAATCGAACATACGTAACTCACGAAATTTGAAACAATCCCGTTTTTTATCACACCTCGTACATCACTAACTGACTCAAATGACGAAAATAATTTAACATCATTGGCATACATCAAGATTCTAGAGGAACGTATAATCGGTGGCAAATCACTGAGATATAATACAAAGAATAATGATCCCAAATGGCTACTCTGGGGTACTCCAGACGTAACATGAACACCAAGGGTAGACAATCCCTAAATACTACTTTCTGGGTGTGTCCCTTAACATAGGACGACACCCAACCCAGAAATTTTGGAGACGTACCAATAACATCTAATTTATAAATCAATAAGTCATAAAGTACTGTATCGAATGCCTTACTGAAGTCAATATAAATTACTTCCGTTTGACGTTTATCTATTAAAGCTGATAAAACGCAGAAAACCAATTCTAGCAAATTTGTAGTTGTGGATCCACCCACAACAAATCCATGCTGGAAAGGGGATATTAAGGATGACATTAAATGAACCAATCTGTTCGAAACCGAACGTTCGATACCGTTGAGTTGCACGAAGCACAACAAGTTGATCAGTTGAAAAGTTATACAAATTCCGCATATTAAAAGAAACGTATAAAAATGGACAGTGGATTCATGTTGCCGGACAGCGGAAGATTTCACTAAATTGTGTCTTTCGACAAGAAAATACGTCAAATGAGTCGCTTGTACTTGGATAATGGCCTTTTTGTTTGGAACGGCAATGGCGCTTCGGGCAAAGATAATATTCAGAAATATTTCATAGAACTGCCTTCATCCGAATATGACATAATTGCCTTGGATGCTTAACCCATTGTTGACGATGCGGTGGCTGGACAATTGACATATCTCATACAAGCAGACGGTACCGTCAAATGCACAGACCAACCGATGAAACCTTTCCAACCGCCCAGGATGATAAATGGAAGATTGCGAGTGATTGCTGTCGCTTGCAAGATCCTCTGGTGATGCAGGAAAAGTAATCAGAAGGACATAAGATGTACTGTAAGAAGTAGATGCCGTAAATGTAAATGGAATGGCCGTAAATGTAAATGGAATATAGAAATAAAATTATAAAACTTGATCTCCATAAAATCGGAAAATATCCAGAAGACAGCGAGTCATTAAAAAATGTATGTAGATGTTTGCAAAGAAGTGCTGATTTTCATTTCAACACATTGTTGAAAATATAATTTCTCAAATAATTGATATTGTCAGGAGCACCAGGTGTAATAAGTACGCAATAACTGCGAAGAAATAGTAGTAGCTTTGTAAAGTCTTAAATTTACTTCCTATTAATTTATGTTTCAAATGCTCTCTCTTCAGGTATAGCCAAAAAAATGGTTAAATACGACCAACATCTTACATCTCATATAATTATATGTGTGGCCGAAAATAATCCTCCAACCAACCCATTTTTTTCACTGCCCACAGACAGAATTTTGTCATAAAACATTTGCAACATTTACTCCTACTAAAAATGTATCCTGAATGCCATCAACCACCAATGATAATGTTTATTTGTTCGGAAGTCCTAAACTCTGATTAGTCACTTAGTTAACATCCCATTCACAACATAAATCCACTTAACATAAGAGGATTAACTGGCAGGGGGAAAAAGGTC
>JAHXMU010034135.1:0-14902 GCA_019455685.1 Philornis downsi | reverse complement strand
TTGAAATTTTCTTTTGTAATGATGCAAGATGTTTTTTGTAATTTCAAGAACCATGATAACTTTCAATATACATGATTTTTTTTTTTAAATTTAGGATTCATGCTTGGCTTAAGCAAATTATTTCACTTTAATATTGATACCCAGCGTTATTTTAATCCATTTATGTGGTGTGTGAGGAAGTGGATCAGATATATTGAACAAATCTCAGTCCGGTTCAAAGATCGGTGTTAAAAAACGAATACAGTCGTAAATTAGCCAGTGTTGAAAAATGAATATATATAGGTAGGTATGTAGTTATAAATCAGCAATTTTTTTAACTTTTTTTTTTTTGTAAATAACGCTTAATTCTTTCGGTGTCTCTCATGTGATATAATAAATTATTTTTCCATTTCGTTCATAGGCGTGGCAAGGGGGGGGGGGTCCTAGAGGGCTTAGCCCTCCTAAATTTTTTTTAGCGCCTTCCAGGGTTTTCAGAGTAGGTGCATTGAATGAATTTATTCTCCCAGAATAAATGAATGAATTTGACCTCCATAAGAGGAATTTATTGCTACGTCAATGATTTCATTCTACCAAAACTGCCTTAATTACCATTAACGATGTCACAGATCTCAGATAAAAGCTATAAATAATTATAAAATAAAATATTTATTTTACAAATTACCTCTTTAATAACGGATTAAGAGAAATGACACCGAATGGAAGCAAAATTAACCCCATCACCCGTTTCTCATCTAAAAATTAATGAATCATCAAAAAGGGATTCACAAGACTGACAAAAATAACCCCCTAACGGTGAAGCCGAGAGACAGACAGAAAAAAATTGCCGTAATGTCAGTTAACCCCTAAGAGGCAAAGTAAATTAACCAGCAATACCAAAAAAAGAAGGAAAATTACAAAATGTAAATGAACATTAATGTCAATAAAAGACGTAAGAGAAAAAGTTCGTTCACGAAGGCAAGGAACAGTGCGAATTGATGGGACGGGTGCCCATTACTTCGTTTAATTTTGTCTTGTCTCAAGTGTTCGTAAAATTAATTAAAAAACGAAAGACAATAGAAATTAATAACGGTAATCATTTGAGCGCACAAAAGATACGATTGTACAAATTTCTCTATAATTTCGTTATTTTCCTGTGAGAGCAACCAAAGTGCGGGGATACAGCCAACCAGACAATGTGAAATTGTAAGTAGCTGTGTGGCTCCGTGTGTGCGTATGTATGAATCTATCCATGAGTATGGGCGAGAATGCTACGTGCACCATGGAACAGTAGAGAGAGAGAGAGAGAGATGAGTCGCAACATCCCCATGATGCGTTAAATCGCATAAATACACCACGTTAAGCAATTTAGCATTAACTGATATCAGACGTGTTGACAGTTTTGTTTTTCGTGCTGCCAACCGAAACACGTTCGTTTAGCACGGTGGATGTGAGTGTGAGTGTTTGTGTGTGCGATGTGTAATCAGCAAATAAACACAAATAATAGTCTGTCTAAGCAGTGCTTGTGTATACATGTGTAGATTCTACTGAACGTACAGTGGGTAGACTTTCGAAATGATACCTTCCAGAAGATTGTAACGAACAGTTGTTCTCAATTATTGGCTTGATATTCAATGCCAATATTTTACAGTATTTCGAAGGCCTACAATACGATCATTAACGAATTAAAAACATCCTTAGCCACTGCATCTGAAATCATGTGCTGGCTCTGTTCAAATTTCAATGAAATTCGTTTTGATCCAACTAAACCACATGTCATAAACATAATTAAACTCCAATAATATCTGTGCCCTACGAATGAAATAAAATTAAGCTTGTCTATTTGTGAGGGTGCTATAAATATATACGGAAAGACTTGATGGTTGCTTTTCAGTTTGATTGTTCTTTATGTCAAACGGAAAATATTCACTAAATACTCGTATGACAGAATTCCAACAAAAACTATGAGCTGTGGAAACGATAAAGACGAGCTTGGATGGCTCATTCATATAGAAAATATAAGAACACATTACCGATATGACAGCTTCTTAAAAAGTTTCTTCTTTAAACCAAAGCTAAAACGCACAGTAAGTAAAGGGTGACATTTCACGATCATCATTAACACTAGTCGCTACGGCTGCAATATTTTCTTCGATACGCACTCTACGCATGCAAGTCGATTATTTTATGTCCAACAAAATAAATTTGGTACGAAATTTGGAGATAACATCACGAATTGTTGATTCAGCAGGTCGACTATGACGACCATAAAATGGTCCTATCAAACGATGCACATTTGTTACAGAGCACAAATTTTGATAATAAATTTCACCGATTTGCAATCGTTGCTCGTTTGTTAGTCTTTCCATGATGAAATGACAGAGTATACTGTACACTTTTCACTTTGATAGATGACGATTAGACGCCATTACCAGCCAGTGCTGCCAACCTAAAAAACTTAAATCTTAAAAAATCACCCTATATATTCAAATTCCGGCGAAAACGTTGGCCTTAGAAGCTAAAGAAAACATATGTGATAAACAATTTCGACTTTTCCATTTGTGCAAAAAAGGAATATCACTTAAAGAACTGGAAGTTAGACGTAAATGATTGGAATGTTTGAAACAAGACTCTTTGAGCGTTATGTTCGAGTGGGATTTTCCGTAGAATAGTACTATTTGCAACGCAATTAAGCAGAAGCATCAGAGAAACGTATAAGTAACACTAAACTAGAAATTTCTCGCCTCAGATATAATCTTCTCTATGATATTTAGTTTGAAGTTTGCGTCCGCCTCTTTACTGGCTCTTTCAAAACGGCTGAAATAATTTGTAAATCCATACAATTTTTTGGGAATAATGAAAATATACGCAGTTATCACATCTACAGAGAAAATATCGCTGCCGCCATTTTGGAATAATTACTCCACTAAATGAATTTTGAACGTTTTTTGGTTTTCCTCCAAAGTTACTTGTTCAGACATATGACAGTGCATGATTTTCAAGCAAAACAGTAGCCACATGGCACAATAAGCATTTTGCGTTGATTACAATTTTATGAAAGTCAGGTTAATGTGGATAGATGATCCCTGAAGAGTCATATTTTTCTCTTTAAAAAAATCCCGCCAAGGCAGTCGATGTTTAAATAATGAACCACAAACTTGTTTTTTTCACTGTAAAGATATAACAGAGACGTCATATTTTTTGTATTAATTTAAACGAATTATAAATAGCCGTTAACAATGTTAAGTGTTGAGCACCGTACTTTTGTATTGAAAACACTGTGCCTTAAACGGCGCCACACATATACACATAGGGAGCGACAGAGAGAAAAACTCATTCACACTCACGCACACATTCTCCGAGTGGGTTGAAACGGGGACTTTTATTGTGGTCTACTTGCCTGCAAGGGGTTGCCAACTGTTGACGTACAGGCGTTTAAAGACAAAACGGCAAACTAAATAAAACACCCCTTATGCGTTTCCCTTCTTTATGATACAAGAGATAAACGAGGTGGCAGTGGTTGACTGGATGGGATAATGATGAGAATATTGGCGATGGCGGCGTTTAATGTCAATGATTATGACGATGATGATAATGATGATGGCGTTGTGAGGTCTGTGGTGGTGGACCGGAGATTGCAGAAGAAGAAACTCAAATAAAGCTTCAAACGATAAAGTCATAACTTTGTTGGCTCACACTGGTGGCAAAGAGGACGACAATAATAATAATAATAACAATAATAAAAATAGTGACGATGACGATGAAGACGATAAAGGAAAATCTGCACAAGCGAACTAACAGCGTGGTGATTTATTCAATTATGCTGCTGCCATGTTTGTATCCGTCACCCTAGGACAGTATATATAGAGGAGCATAATGTTTGTGATGCATCGAACAATTCCCAGCGGTTGTTAATAGGACCATGAAGTCTCTACAAGGTGCTTCCCCGTTGGCTTTTTTTTTCTAAGTTTTATTGATGCATAGAGAAGAGTGTACTTTTGTTTTAAATAACAAGGAATGTTGCGGCATTCAAATTTCAATATTTATCATTGATAATGCATGCTAATGCGTATTGGCGGTGTAATTTTAGCTAATTTTGCAGCATTAAGTTTGGTACTGTGTTTTTTTAACGAAGAAAAGAATTTCACAAGATATTGTTAGCTTGTGAAAAATTTTGCGGCATTGCCAGCTTTTTTTAATATTGATTTGCAACACCATAATCGGAAGATTTAAAGTTTTACGTCATAACGTATCCGATAATACTCACATATTTGTAAAATTGTGCCTTTTTTATTACGGTTTCATTCCACAAATTTACAGTCAATGTTAATGAACATATTAAGACTTAAAAATGTAAGCTATTTCCGTTTCAGTGTTGGAAATGAACAAAAGAAAAAGGCTGACATTGCCACTTAGCAATATTTTCCTCGCGAAAAAATTGAAAAATGTAGCTTCAAATCCCACGACCATTTTTTTATATGGAGTTTCTCTGCGAAAAGTCAATATAGTATCAGCTTATATACAGTATTGAAAAGTTAAATATTGTGCACCCTCCGAAGTTTCCCTTAGGATAGCTGGTGCATTTAAAAATAATGTAAAATAATCTTAACATATTCTCAAACTTTAAATAGGTGAAAACGTCATCCTTCTTGGTATGAAGGTTGCGGTTGTGATAAAATGTGTCCAGTGGGCCACTTTAAGCTGGTAAGCAGAACTGGCGCTGTGAGATGGACCAAACGTAATTTTATGGCGCTCAAATTGAGGCCAACTTTAAGACAAATGTAATTAGTTTGCTGTCATTTTGATGAAATTTTTACAATAATCGTAAGAAAATTTAATGAAATATCAGTTAGTTTAACGAAAACAAGAGACGTTTGATTTCAGTGAATTTAAATTGTGCTTTCACTAAAATTCCATAATCATTTCAAAGGCATGGTTACAACGACTTTTTGGATTCTGCCACCTATGAGAGTTGTGGTGAAGTATACCCTACAAACAACACTATACGTAACGCATAAGCCTCAGATCATATTTGTACTGGGTTAACCATTTTTCAGGGTTAACCATGAAACTTTTATTTCATTATAATGCTTCGACTTTGTCATTATGTACGAAATACAATATCATTCTGGATTGGATGCAGCACTGGATCCTTTTGAGGTAGTTTTCGTTCACTTTTTCGCACATTTCAGGCGGTATATCTGCGATAACTTGACGAATTTGACTTTAAAATGCTCCAACGGTTGCAGATTATCCGCGTAAACACGGTCTTTGGCGAAGCTCCACAAAAATTACTCTTTCTGAAAACTTCTCATGCAATTAAGCCAAAATCGATCGTGGTGTGTAAGGCATTTTATATGCATACGAATACAATTGAAATAGTCAGGGGCCAGACTATGACAGCATTTTAAATTCTTCCATTTCCAAATTAGCTAAACGTTTCGTCGTATCTGTGTATCTGATGCTAATGTTCTGTTTTTGTTCGACTCACGCGGTAGGACAGCCAGTTAGGCCGCTCGACTCTCATCACTGTTGTGGGGGCCTGTGACTGTCTGTCTGTCTGTCTGTTCTCTCTAATTAATAACAAGTTAAGCCTTCTGCTTAATTGCTTGAGGGTCGTGGCACCGTCTTGCTGAAACCACATATTGTCCAGTTCATAATCTGCAATTGCAGGCCAAAGAAAGTCGGTTAGCATACGGTCATAGCGCTTTGAATTGTGAACTGGAGCGTTGTCTTGATGAAACAACACTTTCTTTTTCGCCAAATGCGGCCTTATATCCATAGTTCAAAATCATCATCTGAATGCTGCAATAAATTGGTATAATATTCACCTTTCCGAAGACAATCAAAAAAACTAATCCCATAAAAAACTTGGTGTGACGAATTGGCTGAGAAGCGCCGAAGATCGAAGCGTATAATAGATAAGGATGTCTATTCCAGTCGCCACCTAAGAAGAAGAAGAATCCCCCGGAAATTCCAAAACACAGACGCCATGACTTTGCCTCCAGATGAAATCGTTTTCACCTTCTTTGGACACGATTATCTCATTCCAGTCCATTGGTTTGATTATTCCTTTGTCTCAGATGTTACTCTATTTCCATCATTATAAATCGACGTAAAAACTCGGCTTTATTGCCGTGAAACATCATCACGATGTTGTTTTTGCGCTATTGAAAGCAAGCGCGGCACCCATCTTGTGCACAGCTTTCTCATCTTCTAATCCTCAATGTGCAGCACTTTTTGAATTACCTATAATTTCAGCTCGCTTACGCACCACACCGTGTCTGGTGTGGACACCTCAATTGGTCGACCACTATGGTGTTCGTCTTCGCAGCTCGTACGGCCTCGTTTAAATTCTGTTACCCAATATTTTACAGTGGTAAACGAAGGAGCAGACTCCCCCACAGTAGAATTTAGCTCGGATTAAGACCTTTCAAATGGAAATATTGAATTACATAACGGCGATCAACTTTTTTCATGTTAACAAATTCTCTGAAATCGTTCACTTTAGTAGCTCAAATGAAAATACCAAACAACGTGGCGCATTGGAACTTAAAACATATGTTTTTCAATGTTGCCACTTTTCACCTCATATTTTACATCCAAAAAGTACATCCCTGAATTGAAACAAAGGGAAAGGACCTGGTGAGAGTCGACAAAAAAGGAACAATCGGAGAAAAAAGTGATTTTCTACTAAACCAATGCATATTGTCGTAAAATGATAGCTATAGCGACAAAAATGAATTGAACTGAAGTTCGAACCGTTAGTCTAACCAACATATTCCCCAGATCTGAAGTTTGTGACTGTTGTCTTTTTGCAAATTCTAACAGCTTAACCCGTGAGGACATAATGTGGACCATCTGTTAGATGTTAAAGAAGAGTTAGATTAATTTTGTGAAAACTCAAAGAGACTTTGTGGACCAATTACGTAGAATCTCGAAAGTAAATGTTTTTCTCTTCTTCAAACCCGTGAATTATTGTCCATTAAGGAAGCAAATATTCCACTTATTTTTTACGCTATAGGGAAATCATTTGATTGTATAGTTTCGGTAGAATTTTATTATAGTGAGTTCAAGAAGTATTGAAGTCATGAAAAAAATCGTCTCTTCATTATGGATAAGTTTTCGTTCTAAAGAATTTCGTTAGAGAAGTTCTACTAAGGCCTTAAGCAAAAATTGCAACATATCTAAGTTTGAAAAATATACAAAATTAAAAAATATTTCTTTAATCTAGCGTCGCAAAAAGTTGAAGGGTGTAGACAATTTCAATCATGCACACTAAATTATCCTTTTTTTGTGATTTGTTATTACTGCGTTTCATTGTAATGAATCCCTGCATGACTGAACATTCAAAGAGTATGAGAGAACCATGAAATGCGTACGTTCAGCATTCGCATTCAGTAAATACGAAAAATCTCACTTCATGCCGCCAATAGAAAGGCAACTGGCAAACAGTCGTGCTTGTGATACTTTGTGGTTTTATGGCATTAATGCTGTTTGGCGAACAATAAAATAAATATAATTTTCAATTTTTTTTTTCTTTGCAGCCATCTCTTTTTTTGTGGGAATGATAATTGGATGTTGCTTTAAGATATTCACGATAATGATGCTGTAACGGAGGCTAAAAATCTCATACCTGCTACTAGGATTATTTGGTTATAGCACAGAGGAAAGTTTTCCACCAAAGTAGCAGTAGTAAGTTGGTCTTTCTTCGTTTATATTGCCTCACAATGCGTGTGAAGTTTTTCTACCATCGCCCTGTTCTCTGACGTCACTTATAAAAGGTATTATTATATATTGTTTTTAAAAAAAAATCCAGCAAAATTTTCGATTGCAAAGAATCAATTGCAGAAGACCTTATAGTGGTAAAGAACAGGTCTTACTTACGGTGCTACAATTGATTATTTTGGCTCAACCGGTTATATGAAGCAAAAGTAGAACATGAACGTACTATATTGTAGTTATTTGGTAATGTTTCTAGAATATATATTATAATTTAGCAAATTGAGAGTTGCTCTTAAATGGATATTACAAGATCTAATCTTATGGAGTTTTTGCCTTGGGTGATCCCACAATGTCCTCCCTTTTTTGACAATTTTTATATGAAGACGGGAACACCAACAATGTAATTCATTTATATCCCCTCCTAAAATTAAACTATATTCGTAGTTACCACTACCGGAAATAATACGAGAAAACATTTCGATAGAAACTGTATTGATCTTAGGTACGAAGGCGGTCCTAAAACTAGCCAAAACTAGCCCACAAGACACAGATGGTGTCAGTAGTTTGAAACAAACTATTTTGGCAAAAAGTGGCAACCTTATAAAACACATGTTTTAAGTTTCAAGGCGCCACGTATTTCCATTTGAAAAATCTCAATCCAACCAATATTAAAGCCGAACTAGTCTGTACAACTGTAAAATATTGGTTAGCAGAATTTATACGAGGCCGTTCGAGCTGCCAAGACGAACAATGTAGTGGTTGACCATTTAAGGAAGGTGCATGAACTAGCCGAAATGATAGGCATTTCAAAAAGTGATTCTTCTTCTTAAGTAGCGACTGAAATAAACATACTTATCTATTATATGCCGCCCGTAGAAAATAGTCATATATTTTTCGGAGTATTTTCCTATCGAAAACTGCCAGTACTGATTCATCCGCTTGCGTCATAATCCATGATTCTGCGCCATACAACAAGACTGGTAGAACCAACGTCTGGTACAGTCGGATTTTTGTTTATAGAGAGAGGAATTTATCATTGAATCGCTTGCTTAGCCCGTAGTAGCATCTGTTAGCAAGCAATACTCTCCTCTTTATCTCCATGCTGACATCATTCGTTTTGTTTACAGCGAAACCGAGGTAAATGAATTCTTCCACCACTTCAATATTATAGTTGTCAACGATCACGCAAAGTCTCAAACGCGTAGGCCCTTTGTTCGCCCCCTTATCGGTGCTTGAGAAGGCTGCAGTAACATCTCGCAGTTTTCTGCCAATAATGTCTATGTCATCTGCATATGCGAGTAACATATGGCTTTTGTTAGAGATGGCTCTAGACATGTTAACTGCAACTTTTCTCATAATCATCTGTCGGCCAGCCTATTAAAAAAGTGCTATACATCGCATATTGACCGAAGATGCTGCGCGCAATATGGGTGCCGCGCTTGCTTTCAATATAGCAAAAACTGTGTCGTGAAGATGTTTCAGTAGAGTTCAGTTCAGTTTGGCGATATTTCACCGCAATAAAGCCGAGTTTTTGCGTCGATTTATAACCATGGATGAGACAAGGGTCCACCACTGCAAATCAGAGACAAAGGAATAGTCAAAGCTGTGGACCGAAATAGGAGAATAGCGTCCAAGAAGGCGAGGACGGTTCCATCCGCAGACAAAGACCTGGCGTCTGTTTTTTGGGATGCGCATGGGATTATATATCTCCAGCGAATATTATGCTAATTTATTGCATCAGTTTGGGTGGTGAAATTATGGAAAAAGATCGCATTTTGCGAAAAAGATGGTGTTGTTTCATCAAGACTATGCTCCAGTTCACACATCCACTACTGCGATGGCCAAAATTAATGAATCAAAATTCGAATTGCTTCATCACGCATCTTATCCGCTAGATTTAGCTCGGTGGTAAAAGATTTGCCAACAATGAAGAGATATAACAGGGTCCAGAAATATCACTTGCAAAAGTGTACCAAGCTAAAAGAAGATTATGTTGAAAAATAAAGAAAAAATTTCCAACTCCCTTGTTAGGTGGACTAGTTTTCCGACCGCCCTATGAATGTGCACCGTTGGACAAAACATATACGTCCTTAGCAAGTAATAAATTTCCTAATAATTCTAATCGAATATCTGATAAATATTTTTCACTCGTTTGTTACTTAAGAAATTGTTCTAGAATATAAGTTTATCCATTTAGTGATTTCAAAACTGCCGGTCTGGCAAGACTACCAGCTGTTAAACACCTGTCATCTGAAGTGTTATTTATTAAGTGAAAGGTTTGCCATTTACGAATATTGTTTGTTTAACAACCGAAGAACGGGCAAAAATAGTTAAAATTTACTGCAAAAGTGGTGATTCACATGTGGGCTCTCAATCAAGTAAAATTTTCTTCAGTGATGAAGCTCATTTCACACTCGGTGGTTACGTCAGCAAGCAAAATTGCCGCATATGTGGCTCGGAGAACCCAGAATGGATTGTATTAAAGCCATTGCACCTGGATAAAGTGACTGTTTGGTGCGCATTATAGTCTGCAGGTGTCATTGGGCCGTATTTTTTCGAACACTACATAAAAAGGATCCACTGTTGCAATCAATCCAGAGGCGGTCATTTAAATAACATTGTATTTCGTACATAATGATAGAGCCTAAGCATTATAATTAAATAAAAGTGTCATTGATAGCATAACTTTATGTGTGTTTTATCTAAATTTACTTGAAATCGAAAAACGGATAACCATGTATATGACAGTTACAAGAAGTTCTAAAAAATGTTGCTGGGAATAGTCTGCTTTGCTTGGGTTTACCATTCCATTGAAGAGTGGATGTTTTTGCTGTTAAAAAGGAAGGCTTTTGTGGAATGGTAATTTGTTTTCTGAAGTGTGAATCAAGCACGTTTTCTCTTTTAGCTTGACATTAATTTAAAAAGATGTGATAACAAATTTTGAAAGTGTGTATTATGCATAATAGGATATGTAAAATGTTGTTCAAGTTCGCAATGGTCTAATGTGGTAAAGGAGCACTAAAAATAGAAATTTTATCAAGCTGTTGAAATTAAGTTAACCTCAACATCGTATTCGAATTAGATTTGTATTAAAAATACATATATAAAGCGATGAAAGATGCAGAAATGATGGTAGTAGAGACGAAAGTTTCTTCACGTGGAGGATAGAAATGCAAGTAGGAAGTATTTGTTGCATTGGTTGGGTAAAGTAGTAACACTTAAAGATGTAGTAAATAAATATTAAACTAATTTTGAATCAAAACGAGCGCAAATTGAGTAAAATTGAACTCCATATGGTGACCAGTATCATCTCCTCACTCAAAATAGGGAAGAAAGTTATTCGAAGAAGTTTGCGTACGTATTTTAAGTACACACTATTTTCACGCCTGACAACCCGTTTCAAGTAGAATTTAGAATTTCAAGTAGAATTTACTAGTATTGAATTTACTAGATTTGTTATACTTATTTTGAGTGTGTTTTCAACCCTAATTCCTTTCTGAACGGGTAAATGATTATCGCTAAAATTATTATTTTTCCTTTTTTCTCGTTAATTAAATCTTAATCTTAGTTAAGTAAATCTTAAAAAAAGTACTGATAGTTATTAACTTTTACCATTTAATCTGTTAACTTTTTCGTTATATTATGGAGGAGCTATAAATTAAAATTAAAGTTATAATTCCGTATTTTAGGACGAAAAATATACAAAGTGAAAAATTCAAATAATTGAAGTAGATTGTCATATTGTAAATCATATTTTTCGGCTATTAAGATACACAACATTTTTATAACATTAGTATTGTAAAATTGTATAATATAGGGTGTCCCAACAAGAACGCAAGATTTAAATGACTGATGCAGCAATTGAATTGTTTCTCTGGCTGTATGACATGTGGCGCCGTCTTGTGGAAACCACATGCGTTCTTTGGACACGATTTTCCTATTACAGTCCAATCAGATATGAAGATATGTCTCAGATATGAAGTAGTGGACTCTTATCTCATCTGTGGTCATAAATCGACGCAAAAATTCGGCTTTATTGCGGTGAAACATCGTCAAACTGCTCTATCGAAAGTAAGCGAGGCACTCATCTTGCGCACAGCTTTCTCGCCTTCAAATCTTCGGTCAATATATGATTTATAGCACTTTTTGAAATGCCTATCATTTCAGCTTGCTCACGCACCTTCAGTCGATGATCATCCAATATCATTTTGTGGATTTTCTTAACACTGCCCGGCGTGGACACCTCAATTGGTCGACCGTTATGGTGTTCGCTTTGGGAGCTCGTACGGCCTAGTTTAAACTCTGCTTCTCAATATTTTACAGCCGTAAATGAAAGAGAAGACTCCCCTGGAGCAGCACTTAGCTCGGTTTTAATATTGGTTGGATAGAGGTCTTTCAAATAGAAATATTGAATTAAATAACGGTGACCAAGTTTTTCCATGTTTACAAATTCACTGAGATCGTTTACTACTGATGACTGCTGACTGATGACTGATGTCTTTACGCCATGTCTGTTAAATTAGGGACCGCCTTCGTATTTTAAGGCAAAATTGGGTTAGAAACCCTGGACGCAATTTAAATTGTATACAATTTAAAATCCATAAACTTATTTTATATAAAATGTGATAAACTGTATTTACCTGAAAAAATACATGTTTCTTACTTGAAGTTTTCTATTTGCTGTGCTAAGTAAAACAGCCTTTTTCAATATTTTTGTTTAGTAGTTTTAATATTACATTTATTTCCATTTGTACACATATTTACAGATCCTCCTTATGGTTTTAAAACCGCCGGTCTGGCAGTGCCATTCAGCCATTATTATTATTTAGCCATTAAATACCTGTCATCTGAAGTGTTATTTATTTAGTGAAAGGTTGGCCATTTACGAATATGGATCGTTTAACAACCAAAGAACGCTTGAAAATGGTTAAAATTTGGTACCAAAGTAGTGACTCAAATGTGGGCTTTCAATTGAGAAAAATTTTCTTTAGCGATGAAGAAGCAGAATTGTCGCATATAGGGCTCGAAGAGCCCAGAAATGACTGTGGAAAAAATCATTGCATCCGGGAAAAGTGACTGTTTAGCGCGCATTGTGATCTGGCGGTGTCGTTGGGTTGTATATTTTTGAAAATGACGCTGGAGGAACCTCAAAAGTATCCTCTGCTGCAATCAATCGAGAGGCTGTATTGTGTTTCTTATATAATAGCAAGGTCCACGAATTATAGTGAAATATAAGTTTTATGGAAATCATAGCTTTAAGTGTGTTTCATTTAACTTTACTTTTAAAACCGAAAAATGGATAACCCCATATAGAAAAGTAACGCAAGGCAGATGTTCTCAGTTTTTCGATGTTGTATAATAATAATAATTATAGTATTAATTGTTGGTTTTACACAATTATAAAGCAAAAAAAATGTATGTTCAGATATCATTCTTCTTTATTATTTCTATTCATTGCTAGGCAATGTTATCTTCTCCCAAGAATCAAGAATTGCTGATGCCACAATTAAAGATGTTTTCCTGTACAAAACTCTCCATATCCATGGATCTGTGGAATCAGTGCAATTTACATGTAAATAAAGTCAATTTTCATTTAACGAAAACTCATAAAGAATGTATGTAGACGTAATCCCATTAACAAACAAAAAAAAAAGAAAAGTAAATATCAGCAAACTTCATGATAAGCGCCGTTAAACAAACCAACCGAAACAACGGGGAAAAGGTCCATAATCAACCCTCAATGAAATCACAGCGCGCCCGGCCGCCGTACCACAATGAACATGAATAATTTTGTTGCTAATATCAAATTTCCACACAATTCCTCCTTATCCTTATAATGGGCCAAGGAAGTCGATGCCTTCATTTTTGGGATGGGAGAAAAAAAAAGACAAAACTGACACACTCCTCCAGCCGTCCTCCAGCTTTCAGAAGGGGAGGGGGAAAAAACCATCCATTGGCAAATATATGTGTAGTTGGTACACATTTTCACGATTATAATAAACGTTAAATAATTTTGTTTGCCTAACAGCACTTGAGCCAAAGGACGATCAAGGCAGACAAACAATCAAGCGAGCGAGCGAGCGGGGAGAGCAAAATATTTATGGAGCAGGCGTTAAAACTGAGACGGCGAAGAGGGTGGCAGCAGGTCTTTTAGACAACCATGAAACCACTGTGTTAAACCAACAAATCTTCTCTACCCTCTCCATTGGGTGGCACTAAACGGTTTAGCATGTTAACTTTAGATTAATTCAATTTGCAATTTTTATTCACTCTACGATTGGGGGAAAGGACTCCGAAGGGGAGTGGGTAAAGTAAAGGCAAATATTTGTAAAACTGATGGCAAAGAAAAAAAGGGATGTTTTCACCGTGAGTACCCCCATAGAGCAAAAGGAAGTGTTTTATGGCGGCATTTACCCAAAAAAAGAAAACACAGCAACCAAGGAAAACGTATGTTAACAATATTCCATGGAAGTCCTGGTGCATGGCTTGAGGGTGGGGAGCTTCGTATAAAGTGTCGAGAGGGGAGTTTGAATTCCTTACGATTATTTAGTGTTTCAAATTAATGGCTGTAATGAATTTTGATTGTTCTGCAGACGTATCACATGACAAAGCCTAAATTACCAACCAAGAAGGGAAGGGAGCGGAGAAAATCACTGTCTATAATGATATTTGATGATGATGATGCGAGTCGGAGAGACTATTTTGCCCTACCTAGAACCTTGGGGATGATAGTTGGCGATGGTTGTTGACTTTGCAAACATTAAGATGCGTCGTTAAATTATTTAATGATTGTGTTGATGTGTTATGGAACGCCGTCATTTATTTGCCCAATGACTCCATCCTACAGTTGTTTGTCTAACAAATTTGTGAATTTCCTACAACTGCGGCTAACTGCTATTCGGAAGGAGTAACAATGTCGCTTCTTGTGTCATCTCAAGTCATTCATTGTTGATGATGATGTTGATGTTGTCTGCAAAATGCCCCCCCCAATATTTGTACAAAGTGTTCGTCATGTTGTGGCTGCGATTGCTGGCGATGATGACTCCTTCGAATGAAGCTTTTAACACTGAAATTCTCTGATAGACAAACAGAAATTAGCAACAGTCAGTTAGTTCCAAGTTGCAGTCTCTGACAGTGGCAGTTGCAAGTTAAAAGCCGTTGTTGTTATCGTAGTCTTTACAAACAAATAAAACAGTAGTCA
>JAHXMU010034134.1:0-14984 GCA_019455685.1 Philornis downsi | reverse complement strand
TTGAAATTTTCTTTTGTAATGATGCAAGATGTTTTTTGTAATTTCAATTTTTTTTTTAAATTTAGGATTCATGCTTGGCTTAAGCAAATTATTTCACTTTAATATTGATACCCAGCGTTATTTTAATCCATTTTTGTGGTGTGTGAGGAAGTGGATCAGATATATTGAACAAATCTCAGTCCGGTTCAAAGATCGGTGTTAAAAAACGAATACAGTCGTAAATTAGCCAGTGTTGAAAAATGAATATATATAGGTAGGTATGTAGTTATAAATCAGCAATTTTTTTAACTTTTTTTTTGTAAATAACGCTTAATTCTTTCGGTGTCTCTCATGTGATATAATAAATTATTTTTCCATTTCGTTCATAGGCGTGGCAAGGGGGGGTCCTAGAGGGCTTAGCCCTCCTAAATTTTTTTTAGCGCCTTCCAGGGTTTTCAGAGTAGGTGCATTGAATGAATTTATTCTCCCAGAATAAATGAATGAATTTGACCTCCATAGGAGGAATTTATTGCTACGTCAATGATTTCATTCTACCAAAACTGCCTTAATTACCATTAACGATGTCACAGATCTCAGATAAAAGCTATAAATAATTATAAAATAAAATATTTATTTTACAAATTACCTCTTTAATAACGGATTAAGAGAAATGACACCGAATGGAAGCAAAATTAACCCCATCAGCCGTTTCTCATCTAAAAATTAATGAATCATTATCAAAAAGGGATTCACAAGACTGACAAAAATAACCCCCTAACGGTGAAGCCGAGAGACAGACAGAAAAAAATTGCCGTAATGTCAGTTAACCCCTAAGAGGCAAAGTAAATTAACCAGCAATACCAAAAAAAGGAGGAAAATTACAAAATGTAAATGAACATTAATGTCAATAAAAGACGTAAGAGAAAAAGTTCGTTCACTAAGGCAAGGAACAGTGCGAATTGATGGGACGGGTGCCCATTACTTCGTTTAATTTTGTCTTGTCTCAAGTGTTCGTAAAATTAATTAAAAAACGAAAGACAATAGAAATTAATAACGGTAATCATTTGAGCGCACAAAAGATACGATTGTACAAATTTCTCTATAATTTCGTTATTTTCCTGTGAGAGCAACCAAAGTGCGGGGATACAGCCAACCAGACAATGTGGAATTGTAAGTAGCTGTGTGGCTCCGTGTGTACGTATGTATGAATCTATCCATGAGTATGGGCGAGAATGCTACGTGCACCATGGAACAGTAGAGAGAGAGAGATGAGTCGCAACATCCCCATGATGCGTTAAATCGCATAAATACACCACGTTAAGCAATTTAGCATTAACTGATGTCAGACGTGTTGACAGTTTTGTTTTTCGTGCTGCCAACCGAAACACGTTCGTTTAGCACGGTGGATGTGAGTGTGAGTGTTTGTGTGTGCGATGTGTAATCAGCAAATAAACACAAATAATAGTCTAAGCAGTGCTTGTGTACACATGTGTAGATTCTACTGAACGTACAGTGGGTAGACTTTCGAAATGATACCTTCCAGAAGATTGTAACGAACAGTTGTTCTCAATTATTGGCTTGATATTCAATGCCAATATTTTACAGTATTTCGAAGGCCTACAATACGATCATTAACGAATTAAAAACATCCTTTGCCACTGCATCTGAAATCATGTGTTGGCTCTGTCCAAATTTCAATGAAATTCGTTCTGATCCAACTAAACCACATGTCATAAACATCATTAAACTTCAATGATATCTGTGCCCTATGAATGAAATAAAATTAAGCTTGTTTCTATTTGCGAGGGTGCTATAACTATATGTATATACGGAAAGATTTAATGGTTGCTTTTCAGTTTGATTGTTCTTTATGTCAAACGGAAAATATTCACTAAATACTCGTATGACAGAATTCCAACAAAAACTATGAGCTGTGGAAACGATAAAGACGAGCTTGGATGGTTCATTCATATAGAAAATATAAGAACACATTATCGATATGACAGCCTCTTAAAAAGTTTCTTCTTTAAACCAAAGCTAAAACGCACAGTAGGTAAAGGGTGACATTTCACGATCATCATTAACACTGGTCGCTACGGCTGCAATATTTTCTTCGGTACGCACTCTACGCATGCAAGTCGATTATTTTATGTCCAACAAAATAAGTTTGGTACGAAATTTGGAGATAACATCACGAATTGTTGATTCAGCAGGTCGACTATGACGACCATAAAATGGTCCTATCAAACGATGCACATTTGTTACAGAGCACAAATTTTGATAATAAATTTCACCGATTTGCAATCGTTGCTCGTTTGTTAGTCTTTCCATGATGAAATGACAAAGTATACTGTACACTTTTCACTTTGATAGATGACGATTAGACGCCATTACCAACCAGTGCTGTCAACCTAAAAAACTTAAATCTTAAAAAATCACCCTATATATTCAAATTCCGGCGAAAACGTTGGCCTTAGAAGCGAAAGAAAACATATGTGATAAACAATTTCGACTTTTCCATTTATGCTAAAAAGGATTACCACTTAAAGAACTGGAAGTTAGACGTAAATGATTGGAATGTTTGAAACAAGACTCTTTGAGCGTTATGTTCGAGTGGGATTTTTCGTAGAATACTACTATTGGCAACGCATTTAAGCAGAAGCATCAGGGAAACGTATAAGTGACACTAAACTAGAAATTTCTCGCCTCAGATATAATCTTCTCTATGATAGTTAGTTTGAAGTTTACGTCCGCATCTTTACTGGCTCTTTCAAAACGGCTGAAATAATTTGTAAATCCATACAATTTTTTGGGAATAATGAAAATAGACGCAGTTATTACATCTACAGAGAAAATATCGCTGCCGCCATTTTGGAATAATTACTCCACTAAATGAATTTTGAACGTTTTTTGGTTTTCCTCCAAAGTTACTTGTTCAGACATATGACAGTGCATGATTTTCAAGCAAAACAGTAGCCACATGGCACAATAAGCATTTTGCGTTGATTACAATTTTATGAAAGTCGGGTTAATGTGGATAGATGATCCCCGAAGAGTCATATTTTTCTCTTTAAAAAAATCCCGCCAAGGCAGTCAATGTTTAAATATAATGAACCACAAACTTGTTCTTTTCACTGTAAAGATATAACAGAGACGTCATATTTTTTGTATTAATTTAAACGAATTATAAATAGCTGTTAACAATGTTAAGTGTTGAGTACCGTACTTTTGTATTAAAGACACTGTGCCTTAAACGGCGCCACACATATACACATAGGGAGCGACAGAGAGAAAAACTCATTCACACTCACGCACACATTCTCCGAGTGGGTTGAAACGGGGACTTTTATTGTGGTCTACTTGCCTGCAAGGGGTTGCCAACTGTTGACGTACAGGCGTTTAAAGACAAAACGGCAAACTAAATAAAACACCCCTTATGCGTTTCCCTTCTTTACGATGCGAGAGATAAACGAGGTGGCAGTGGTTGACTGGATGGGATAATGATGAGAATATTGGCGATGGCGGCGTTTAATGTCAATGATTATGACGATGATGATGATGATGGCGTTGTGAGGTCTGTGGTGGTGGACCGGAGATTGCAGAAGAAGAAACTCAAATAAAGCTTCAAACGATAAAGTCATAACTTTGTTGGCTCACACTGGTGGCAAAGAGGACGACAATAATAATAATAATAACAATAATAAAAATAGTGACGATGACGATGAAAACGATAAAGGAAAATCTGCACAAGCGAACTAACAGCGTGGTGATTTATTCAATTATGCTGCTGCCATGTTTGTATCCGTCACCCTAGGACAGTATATATAGTGGAGCATAATGTTTGTGATGCATCGAACAATTCCCAGCGGTTGTTAATAGGACCACGAAGCCTCCACAAGGTGCTTCCCCGCTGGCTTTTTTTTTATAAGTTTTATTGATGCATAGAGAAGAGTGTACTTTTGTTTTAAATAACAAGGAATGTTGCGGCATTCGAATTTCAATTTTTATCATGGATAATGCATGCTAATGCGTATTGGCGGTCTAATTTTAGCTAATTTTGCAGCATTAACTTTGGTACTATGTTTTTTAACGAAGAAAAGAATTTAACAAGACATTGTTAGCTCGTGAATAAATTTTCCAGCATTGCCAGCTTTTTTTAAAATTGATTTGCAACACCATAATCGGAAGATTTAAAATTTTACGTCATAACGTATCCGATAATACTCACATATTTGCAAAATTGTGCCTTTTTTATTACGGTTTCATTTCACAAATTTACAGTTAATGTTAATGAACATATTAAGACTCAAAAATGTAAGCTATTTCCATTTCAGTGTTGGAAATGAACAAAAGAAAAAGGCTGACGTTGCCACCTAGCAATATTTTTCTCGCGAAAAAATGGAAAAATATAGCTTCAAATCCCACGACCATTTTTTTATATGGAGTTTCTCTGCGAAAAGTCAGTATAGCACCAACCTATCTACAGTATTGAAAAGTTAAATATTGTGCACCCTCCGAAGTTTCCCTTAGGATAGCTGGTGTATTTTAAAATAATGTAAAATAATCTTAACATATTCTCAAACTTTAAATGAGTAAAAACGTCACTCTTCTTGCTATGTTGTGATAAAATGTGTCCAGTGGGCCACTTTTGGTAAGCAGAACTGGCGCTGTGAGATGAACCAAACGTAATGTTATGGCGCCCAAATTGAGGCGAACTTTAAGAAAAATGTAATTCGTTTGCTGTCATTTTGATGAAATTTTTACAATAACCGTAAGAAAATGTAATGAAATATCATTTAGTTTAACGAAAACAAGAGACATTTGTTTTCAGTGAATTTAAATTGTGCTTTCACTAAAATTCCATAATCATTTCAAAGGCATGGTTACAACGACTTTTTGGATTCTGTCACCTATGAGAGTTGTGGTGAAGTATACCCTACAAACAACACTATACGTAACGCATAAGCCTCAGATCATATTTGTACTGGGTTAACCATTTTTCAGGGTTAACCATAAAATTTCATTTCATTATAATGCTTCGACTTTGTCATTATGTACGAAATACAATATCATTCTGGATTGGATGCAGCACTGGATCCTTTTGAGGTAGTTTTCGTTCACTTTTTCGCACATTTCAGGCGGTATCTCTCCGATAACTTGACGAATTTGACTTTAAAATGCTCCAACGGTTGCAGATTATCCGCGTAAACACGGTCTTTGGCGAAGCTCCACAAAAATTACTCTTTCTGAAAACTTCTCATGCAATAGAGCCAAAATTCGTATGCATTTTATATGCATACGAATACAGTTAAAATAATCAGGGGCCAGCCTATGACATCAATTTAAATTCTTCCATTTCCAAATTAGCTAAACGTTTCGTCATATCTGTGTATCTGGTGCTACTGTTCTGTTTTTGTTCGACTCACGCGGTAGGACAGCCAGTTAGGCCGCTCGACTCTCATCACTGTGACTGTCTGTCTGTCTCCATAATTAATAACAAGTTAAGCCTTCTGCTTAATTGCTTGAGGGTCGTGGCACCGTCTTGCTGAAACCACATATTGTCCAGTTCATAATCTGCAATTGCAGGCCAAAGAAAGTCGGTTAGCATACGGTCATAGCGCTTTGAATTGTGAACTGGAGCGTTGTCTTGATGAAACAACACTTTCTTTTTCGCCAAATGCGGCCTTATATCCATAGTTCAAAATCATCATCTGAATGCTGCAATAAATTGGCACAATATTCACGTTTGCGAAGATAATCAATAAAACTAATCCCATGCCAAACTTAGTGTGACGAATTGGATGAGAAGCGCCGAAGATCGAAGCGTATAATAGATAAGGATGTCTATTCCAGTCGCCACCTAAGAAGAAGAAGAATCCATTGGAAATTCCAAAACACAGACGCCATGACCTGGCCTCCAGATGAAACCGTTTTCACCTTCTTTGGACACGATTCTCTCATTCCAGTTCACTGCTTTGATTGTTCCTTTATCTCAGATGTTCCTTTGTCTCCATTGTTATAAATCGGCGCAAAAATTCGGCTTTATTGCCGTGAAACATCAGCACGATGTTGTTTTTGCTCTATTGAAAGCAAGCGCGGCACCCATCTTGTGCACAGCTTTCTCATCTTCTAATCCTCAATGTGCAGCACTTTTTGAATTACCTATAATATCAGCTCGCTTACGCACCACACCGTGTCTGGTGTGGACACCTCAATTGGTCGACCACTATGATGTTCGTCTTCGCAGCTCGTACGGCCTCGTTTAAATTCTGTTACCCAATATTTTACAGTGGTAAACGAAGGAGCAGACTCCCCCACAGTAGAATTTAGCTCGGCCTAAATATTGGTTGGATTAAGACCTTTCAAATGGAAATATTGAATTACATAACGGCGATCAACTTTTTTCATGTTAACAAATTCTCTGAAATCGTTCACTTTAGTAGCTCAAATGAAAATAACCAACAACGTGGCGCATTGGAACTTAAAACATATGTTTTTCAATGTTGCCACTTTTCACCTCATATTTTACATCCAAAAAGTACATCCCTGAATTGAAACAAAGGGAAAGGACCTGGTGAGAGTCGACAAAAAAGGAACAATCGGAGAAAAAAGTGATTTTCTACTAAACCAATGCATATTGTCGCAAAAAATGAATTAAACTGAAGTTCGAACCGTTAGTCTAACCAACATATTTCCCAGATCTGAAGTTTGTGACTGTTGTCTGTTTGCAAATCCCAACAGCATAACCCGTGAGGACATAATGTGGACCATCTGTTAGATGTTAAAGAAGAGTTAGATTAATTTTGTGAAAACTCAAAGAGACTTTGTGGACCAATTACGTAGAATTTCGAAAGTAAATGTTTTTCTCTTCTTCAAACCCGTGAATTATTGTCCATTAAGGAAGCAAATATTCCACTTATTTTTTACGCTATAGGGAAATCATTTGATTGTATAGTTTCGGTAGAATTTCATTATAGTGAGTTCAAGAAGTATTGAAGTCATGAAAAAAATCGTCTCTTCATTATGGATAAGTTTTCGGTATAAAGAATTTCGTTAGCGATAGAGAAGTTCTACAGAGGTCTAATGCACAAATTCCAACATATCTAAGTTTGAAAAATATACAAAATTGGAAAATATTTCTATCACATTAATTCAGCGTAGTAAAAAGTTGAAGGGTGTAGACAATTTCAATCATGCACACTAAATTATCCTTTTTTTTTTTGTCATTCGTTATTACTGCGTTTCATTGTAATAAATCCTTGCATGACTGAACATTCAAAGAGTATGAGAGAACCATGAAATGCGTACGTTCAGCATTCGCATTCAGTAAATACGAAAAATCTCACTTCATGCCGGCAATAGAATGGCAACTGGCAAACAGTCGTGCTTGTGATACTTTGTGGTTTTATGGCATTAATGCTGTTTGGCGAACAATAAAATAAATATAATTTTCAATTTTTTTTTTCTTTGCAGCCATCTCTTTTTTTGTGGGAATGATAATTGGATGTTACTTTAAGATATTCACGATAATGATGCTGTAACGGAGGCTAAAAATTTCATAACCGCTACTAGGATTATTTGGTTATAACACGGAGGAAAGTTTTCTACCAAAGTAGTTCTCTTCTGTAAGTTGGTCTCTCCTCGTTTATCCTGCCTTACAATGCGTGTGAAGTTTTTCTCCCATCGCCCTGTTCTTTGACGTCACTTATAAAAGGTAGTATTATATATTGTTTTTGAATATAATCCAGCAAAATTTTCGATTGCAAAGAATCAATTGCAGAAGGCCTTATAATGGTAAAGAACAAGTCTTACTTACGGTGCTATAATTGATTATTTTGGCTCAACCGTTTATATGAAGCAAAAGTAGAACATGAACGTACTATATTGTAGTTATTTGGTAATGTTTCTAGAATATACATTATAATTTAGCAAATTGATCTAGTAAAGAGAGTTGCTCTTAAATGGATATTACAAGATCTAATCCTATGGAGTTTTTGCCTTGGGTGATCCCACAATGTCCTCCCTTTTTTGACAATTTTTATATGAAGACGGGAACACCAACAATGTAATTCATTTATATCCCCTCCTAAAATTAAACTATATTCGTAGTTACCACTACCGGAAATAATACGAGAAAACATTTCGATAGAAACTGTATTGATCTTAGGTACGAAGGCGGTCCTAAAACTAGCCAAAACTAGCCCACAAGACACAGATGGTGTCAGTAGTTTGAAACAAACTATTTTAGCAAAAAGTGGCAACCTTATAAAACACATGTTTTAAGTTTCAAGGCGCCACGTATTTCCATTTGAAAAATCTCAATCCAACCAATATTAAAGCCGAGCTAGTCTGTACAACTGTAAAATATTGGTTGGCAGAATTTATACGAGGCCGTTCGAGCTGCCAAGACGAACAATGTAGTGGTTGACCATTTAAGGAAGGTGCATGAGCTAGCCGAAATGATAGGCATTTCAAAAAGTGCTTCTTCTTCTTAAGTACCGACTGGAATAAACATACTTATCTATTATACGCCGCCCGTAGAAAATAGCTCATACAGCTAATTGTTCATTCGACGCCGATACTCTCCGCTAACGATGAAGGGTCCATATATTTTTCGAAATATTTTCCTATCGAAAACTGCCAGTACTGATTCATCCGCTGGCGTCATAATCCATGATTCTGCGCCATACAACAAGACTGGTAGAACCAACGTCTGGTACAGTCGGATTTTTGTTTATAGAGAGAGGGCTTTATCATTGAATCGATTGTTTAGCCCGTACTAACATCTGTTAGTAAGCAATACTCTCCGTTTTGTTTACAGCGAAACCGAGGTAAATGAATTTTTCCACCACTTCAAAATTATAGTTGTCAACGATCACGCAAAGTCTCAAACGCGTAGGCCCTTTGTTCGCCCCCTTCTCGGTGCTTGAGAAGGCTGCAGTAACATCTCGCAGTTTTCTGCCAATAATGTCTATGTCATCTGCATATGCGAGTAACATATGGCTTTTGTTAGAGATGGCTCTAGACATGTTAACTGCAACTTTTCTCATAATCATCTGTCGGCCAGCCTATTAAAAAAGTGCTATACATCGCATATTGACCGAAGATGCTGTGCGCAATATGGGTGCCGCGCTTGCTTTCAATATAGCAAAAACTGAGTCGTGAAGATGTTTCAGTAGAGTTCAGTTCAGTTTGGCGATGTTTCACCGCAATAAAGCCGAATTTTTGCGTCGATTTATAACCATGGATGAGACAAGGGTCCGCCACTGCACATCAGAGACAAAGAAATAGTCAAAGCTGTGGACCGGAATAGGAGAATAGTGCCCAAAAAGGCGAGGACGGTCCCATCCGCGGACAAAGACCTGGCGTCTGTTTTTTTGGGATGCGCATGGGATTATATATATTGATTATCTTCAGAATGGAAAAAACATCAATGGCGAATATTATGCTAATTTATTGCAGCAGTTTAGGTGGTGAAATTATGGAAAAGGACCCAGTTTGCGAAAAAGAAAATGTTGTTTCATCAAGACAATGCTTCAGTTCATACATCCACTACTGCGATGGCCAAAATTAATGAATTAAAGTTCGAATTGCTTCATCACGCATCTTATCCGCTAGATTTAGCTTCCTTAGACTATTTTCTATTTGCAAATTTGAAAAAGTGGCTCGGTGGTAAAAGATTTGCCAACAATGAAGAGACATAACGGGGTCCAGAAATATCACTTGGAGAAGTGTACCAAGCTAAAAGAAGATTATATTGAAAAATAAAGAAAAATTCTCCAACTCGTTTGTGCCTCCTTTGTTAAGTCGACTAGTTTTCGGATCACCCTATGAATGTACACCGTTGGACAAAACGTATACGTCCTTAGCAAGTAATAAGTTTCCTAATAATTCTAATCGAATATCTGATAAAGACTTTTGTGTTACACGAAAAATGTTCTGCATCATGTTATGCTCACTCGTTTGTTATGTACGAAACTGTTCCAGAATATTTAGTGATTTCAAAACCGCCGGTTTGGCAAGGCTGCCAGCTGTTAAACATCTGTCATCTGAAGTGTTATTTATTAAGTGAAAGGTTTGCCATTTATGAATATGGATTGTCTAACAATTAAAGAACGAGCAAAAGTAATTAAAATTTACTACAAAAGTGGTAATTCAGATGTGGGCTCTCAATCAAGTAAAATTTTCTTCAGTGATGAAGCTCATTTCACACTCGGTGGTTACGTCAACAAGCAAAATTGTCGCATATGGGGCTCGGAGAACCCAGAAGGGATTGTGGAAAAGCCATTGCACCAGGATAAAGTGACTGTTTGGTGCGCATTATGATCTGCAGGTATCATTGGGTCATATTTTTTCGAACACTACATAAAAAGGATCCACTGTTGCAATCAATCCAGAGGCGGTCATTTAAATGACTTTGTATTTCGTACATAATGATAGAGCCTAAGCATTATAATTGAATAAAAGTGTCATTGATAGCATAACTTTATGTGTGTTTTATCTAAATTTACTTGAAATCGAAAAACGGATAACCATGTATATGACAGTTACAAGAAGTTCTAAAAAATGTTGCTGGGAATAGTCTGCTTTGCTTGGGTTTACCATTCCATTGAAGAGTGGATGTTTTTGCTGCTAAAAAGGAAGGCTTTTGTGGAATGGTAATTTGTTTTCTGAAGTGTGAATCAAGCACGTTTTCTCTTTTAGCTTGACATTAATTTAAAAAGATGTGATAACAAATTTTGAAAGTGTGTATTATGCATAATAGGATATGTAAAATGTTGTTCAAGTTCGCAATGGTCTAATGTGGTAAAGGAGCACTAAAAATAGAAATTATATCAAGCTGTTGAAATTAAGTTAACCTCAACATCGTATTCGAATTAGATTTGTTTTAGAAATACATATATTAAGTGATGAAAAATGCAGAAATGATGGTAGTAGAGACTAAAGTTTCTTCACGTGGAGGAGGGAAATGCAAGTGGGAAATATTTGTTGCATTGGTTGGATAAAGAAAGTAGTAACACTTGAAGATGTAGTAAATAAATAGTAAACTAATTTTGAATCAAAACGAGCGCAAATTGAGTAAAATTGAACTCCATATGGCGCCCAGTATCATCTCCTTACTCAAAATAGGGAAGAAAGTTATTCGAAGAAGTTTGCGTACGTATTTTAAGTACACACTATTTTCACGCCTGACAACCCGTTTCAAGTAGAATTTAGAATTTCAAGTAGAATTTACTAGTATTGAATTTACTAGATTTGTTATACTTATTTTGAGTATGTTTTCAACCCTAATTCCTTTCTGAACGGGTAAATGATTATCGCTAAAATTATTATTTTTCCTTTTTTTTTTGTTAATTAAATCTTAATCTTAGTTAAGTAAATCTTAAAAAAAGTACTGATAGTTATTAACTTTTACCATTTAATCTGTTAACTTTTTCGTTATATTATGGAGGAGCTATAAATTAAAATTAAAGTTATAATTCCGTATTTTAGGACGAAAAATATACAAAGTGAAAAATTCAAATAATTGAAGTAGATTGTCATATTGTAAATCATATTTTTCGGCTATTAAGATACACAACATTTTTATAACATTAGTATTGTAAAATTGTATAATATAGGGTGTCCCAACAAGAACGCAAGATTTAAATGACTGATGCAGCAATTGAATTGTTTCTCTGGCTGTATGACATGTGGCGCCGTCTTGTGGAAACCACATGCGTTCTTTGGACACGATTTTCCTATTACAGTCCAATCAGATATGAAGATATGTCTCAGATATGAAGTAGTGGACTCTTATCTCATCTGTGGTCATAAATCGACGCAAAAATTCGGCTTTATTGCGGTGAAACATCGTCAAACTGCTCTATCGAAAGTAAGCGAGGCACTCATCTTGCGCACAGCTTTCTCGCCTTCAAATCTTCGGTCAATATATGATTTATAGCACTTTTTGAAATGCCTATCATTTCAGCTTGCTCACGCACCTTCAGTCGATGATCATCCAATATCATTTTGTGGATTTTCTTAACACTGCCCGGCGTGGACACCTCAATTGGTCGACCGTTATGGTGTTCGCTTTGGGAGCTCGTACGGCCTAGTTTAAACTCTGCTTCTCAATATTTTACAGCCGTAAATGAAAGAGAAGACTCCCCTGGAGCAGCACTTAGCTCGGTTTTAATATTGGTTGGATAGAGGTCTTTCAAATAGAAATATTGAATTAAATAACGGTGACCAAGTTTTTCCATGTTTACAAATTCACTGAGATCGTTTACTACTGATGACTGCTGACTGATGACTGATGTCTTTACGCCATGTCTGTTAAATTAGGGACCGCCTTCGTATTTTAAGGCAAAATTGGGTTAGAAACCCTGGACGCAATTTAAATTGTATACAATTTAAAATCCATAAACTTATTTTATATAAAATGTGATAAACTGTATTTACCTGAAAAAATACATGTTTCTTACTTGAAGTTTTCTATTTGCTGTGCTAAGTAAAACAGCCTTTTTCAATATTTTTGTTTAGTAGTTTTAATATTACATTTATTTCCATTTGTACACATATTTACAGATCCTCCTTATGGTTTTAAAACCGCCGGTCTGGCAGTGCCATTCAGCCATTATTATTATTTAGCCATTAAATACCTGTCATCTGAAGTGTTATTTATTTAGTGAAAGGTTGGCCATTTACGAATATGGATCGTTTAACAACCAAAGAACGCTTGAAAATGGTTAAAATTTGGTACCAAAGTAGTGACTCAAATGTGGGCTTTCAATTGAGAAAAATTTTCTTTAGCGATGAAGAAGCAGAATTGTCGCATATAGGGCTCGAAGAGCCCAGAAATGACTGTGGAAAAAATCATTGCATCCGGGAAAAGTGACTGTTTAGCGCGCATTGTGATCTGGCGGTGTCGTTGGGTTGTATATTTTTGAAAATGACGCTGGAGGAACCTCAAAAGTATCCTCTGCTGCAATCAATCGAGAGGCTGTATTGTGTTTCTTATATAATAGCAAGGTCCACGAATTATAGTGAAATATAAGTTTTATGGAAATCATAGCTTTAAGTGTGTTTCATTTAACTTTACTTTTAAAACCGAAAAATGGATAACCCCATATAGAAAAGTAACGCAAGGCAGATGTTCTCAGTTTTTCGATGTTGTATAATAATAATAATTATAGTATTAATTGTTGGTTTTACACAATTATAAAGCAAAAAAAATGTATGTTCAGATATCATTCTTCTTTATTATTTCTATTCATTGCTAGGCAATGTTATCTTCTCCCAAGAATCAAGAATTGCTGATGCCACAATTAAAGATGTTTTCCTGTACAAAACTCTCCATATCCATGGATCTGTGGAATCAGTGCAATTTACATGTAAATAAAGTCAATTTTCATTTAACGAAAACTCATAAAGAATGTATGTAGACGTAATCCCATTAACAAACAAAAAAAAAAGAAAAGTAAATATCAGCAAACTTCATGATAAGCGCCGTTAAACAAACCAACCGAAACAACGGGGAAAAGGTCCATAATCAACCCTCAATGAAATCACAGCGCGCCCGGCCGCCGTACCACAATGAACATGAATAATTTTGTTGCTAATATCAAATTTCCACACAATTCCTCCTTATCCTTATAATGGGCCAAGGAAGTCGATGCCTTCATTTTTGGGATGGGAGAAAAAAAAAGACAAAACTGACACACTCCTCCAGCCGTCCTCCAGCTTTCAGAAGGGGAGGGGGAAAAAACCATCCATTGGCAAATATATGTGTAGTTGGTACACATTTTCACGATTATAATAAACGTTAAATAATTTTGTTTGCCTAACAGCACTTGAGCCAAAGGACGATCAAGGCAGACAAACAATCAAGCGAGCGAGCGAGCGGGGAGAGCAAAATATTTATGGAGCAGGCGTTAAAACTGAGACGGCGAAGAGGGTGGCAGCAGGTCTTTTAGACAACCATGAAACCACTGTGTTAAACCAACAAATCTTCTCTACCCTCTCCATTGGGTGGCACTAAACGGTTTAGCATGTTAACTTTAGATTAATTCAATTTGCAATTTTTATTCACTCTACGATTGGGGGAAAGGACTCCGAAGGGGAGTGGGTAAAGTAAAGGCAAATATTTGTAAAACTGATGGCAAAGAAAAAAAGGGATGTTTTCACCGTGAGTACCCCCATAGAGCAAAAGGAAGTGTTTTATGGCGGCATTTACCCAAAAAAAGAAAACACAGCAACCAAGGAAAACGTATGTTAACAATATTCCATGGAAGTCCTGGTGCATGGCTTGAGGGTGGGGAGCTTCGTATAAAGTGTCGAGAGGGGAGTTTGAATTCCTTACGATTATTTAGTGTTTCAAATTAATGGCTGTAATGAATTTTGATTGTTCTGCAGACGTATCACATGACAAAGCCTAAATTACCAACCAAGAAGGGAAGGGAGCGGAGAAAATCACTGTCTATAATGATATTTGATGATGATGATGCGAGTCGGAGAGACTATTTTGCCCTACCTAGAACCTTGGGGATGATAGTTGGCGATGGTTGTTGACTTTGCAAACATTAAGATGCGTCGTTAAATTATTTAATGATTGTGTTGATGTGTTATGGAACGCCGTCATTTATTTGCCCAATGACTCCATCCTACAGTTGTTTGTCTAACAAATTTGTGAATTTCCTACAACTGCGGCTAACTGCTATTCGGAAGGAGTAACAATGTCGCTTCTTGTGTCATCTCAAGTCATTCATTGTTGATGATGATGTTGATGTTGTCTGCAAAATGCCCCCCCCAATATTTGTACAAAGTGTTCGTCATGTTGTGGCTGCGATTGCTGGCGGTGATGACTCCTTCGAATGAAGCTTTTAACACTGAAATTCTCTGATAGACAAACAGAAATTAGCAACAGTCAGTTAGTTCCAAGTTGCAGTCTCTGACAGTGGCAGTTGCAAGTTAAAAGCCGTTGTTGTTATCGTAGTCTTTACAAACAAATAAAACAGTAGTCA